>OMNN01098765.1:0-15830 GCA_900302755.1 Chromis chromis | reverse complement strand
AAAACAACCACAAAGAGACACAAAATTACCACAAAGAGACACAAAATGACAAGACAGAGACACAAAATGACCACAAAGAGACACAAAACAACGCAAAGAGATACAAAACAACCACAAAGAGACACAAAAACACAGAGACACAAAATGACCACAAAGAGACACAAAATGACCGCAAAGAGACACAAAACAACCACAAAGACACACAAAACAACAAGACAGAGACACAAAATGACCACAAAGAGACACAAACAATAGCAGACAGTGGAGCCTATTGTACATGCAACTGAAACCCGAACCAGATTCTAACCCATTTTCTGAACTTAAGTCTTGGTCCTCATGAGGACAGAAGTAGTAATGTAATGTAATGTACAAACACACACAAACACACACAAACGACAGTAAAAACCTGCTGAAACCAAAATCCTCAGATTTAGTGTTCAAACAATTAATTGACACGACATTAATCACCAAATATTTGGATGGTGAACCATACAAGACATCATAGTGGAATCCAGGACACTATGATGGACTTTCTATTTTCTTAGGATTTATCAGTTACCAGATTTATAGATACTATAAATCACTGCAGCCGTAGTGGTGATTCATAAATACTGTAACAGGGTAACAGCCAGCCATTTCCTCCTGAGAAAAACAGAACCAGATTCAACACATTAACTGGTGATGCAACCGTTTATCTTAAGTGGATGGCTGCTTTCTCCAAACCTGTGAGGGCCTCTTCACAGAAACAGTGATGTAAGAAGCTCTAGAGACAGAACAGCCGGTCAACATAAACGTATGGCTTCCATTACATGCATGTCCTAACGCTGATTTACGCTGAAAAATGTAGAGAGAACGTGATGTGGAGCTCTGTATTATGTTTCTGAGAGGGAGAGAGCATGTCTGTGTAAAGAAAAACAATAAAGAATAGACATTTTCCCTGACAATAAGACAAAAACTTAAAGCAAATACATACTTAAATGGTAGCGCTCCCATCTGGATGCACCTCGGCATTACGGACTTTAATCAATTTTTACATTCTTTAATCTTAAAATTGCAGATTTGACAGATGTTTTCAATTAGGTGAAACATGGAGAAGATATCGTGAAATCTAATTTGAGCCACAGAGCATTTGGACTGAAATCTAAGCCGAATGGTGATTTAAACCAAATGTGGTTTGGATACAATTTGTGAAAATACTTTTTTAGCTCTCAAGAAATTGACAACAAAAAGATACAACATGACCACAGTGAGACATAAACAATCACAAAGAGACGCAAGGCGGCCGCAAAGAGACAAAAAACAACAAGTAGGTAATAAACAACATAAGTGACGCAAAATGCCCAACAGAGAGACACAAATGACAGCAAAGAGACAAAAAATGGCATCAAAGAGATAAAAAATGACAGCAAAGACTCACCAAACAGATGCAAAACAACCACAGATAAGAAAAGAATGACAACAAAGAGACAAAACATGACAGCAAAGAGACAAAAAATGGCCTCAAAGAGACAAAACATAACAGCAAAGAGACACAAAACGACCACATATACTGTAGATGCAAAACAACCACAGATAAGAAAAGAATGACAACAAAGAGACAAAACATGACAACAAAGAGACAAAACATGACAGCAAAGAGACAAAACATGACAACTAAGAGACAAAACATGACAACAAAGAGACAAAACATGACAACAAAGAGACAAAACATGACAGCAAAGAGAAAACATGACAACTAAAAGACAAAACATGACAGCAAAGAGACAAAACATGACAACTAAGAGACAAAACATGACAACAAAGAGACAAAACATGACAGCAAAGAGACAAAACATGACAACTAAGAGACAAAACATGACAACAAAGAGACAAAACATGACAACAAAGAGACAAAACATGACAACAAAGAGACAAAACATGACAGCAAAGAGACACAAAACGACCACATAGAGATGCAAAACAACCACAGATAAGAAAAGAATGATAACAAAGAGACAAAACATGACATGAACATGACAGCAAAGAGACACAAAACAACCACAAATAAACAAAGAATGACAACAAAGAGACAAAAAAATGATTTTTTTTTAAAAGTGATCAAAGAGACACAAAATGACAACAAACAACCACAAAAAAAATGCAAAACAACAAAAAAGAGATATAAAATGACCAAAAAAAGATAATAAAAAAAATCACCACAAAGAGACAGAAAACGAGCACACAGCTTCTGACAAGCGTTTGTTGTGTTTGGTGTGAATTCTGCATCTGACATGTCTGTAAACACAAAGATGAGATAAAACAACAGAGCAAGTGTTGTGTTTGAGCAGGTTCATGGTGCAGATGGAGGCAGGCTCTTTCAATGTGCTGCTATCTCAGCTGATGTTTAGAGCTCTGGACAACATGTCAGGCCACCGGCTGACACTGATCCCTGTTGAACAGATAAGATTCACCCCCCAGCATCTCTGCAGAGATTCAAACAATCAGCACCTTCCTTCTAATGAAGCAGCCGCAGAAAAACTCTTTCTGTGAGCACAAGTTTAAAATAACGGCGTCATTCCTCAAATAAGCACTGAAACTTGGGGGTGTAGTAAACCTAAACTGACGTCTAGTGTGTGTCCAGGTATTTCCTCGTCAGGGCGTCACCACGGCGACCTGCCCTCGGGCTGATGGGAAATGATGCAGGAAACGTGCTATAAGCAGCATCTGTGTGCTTCTGCAGCTGTGAGGCAACCTGCCCCTGGAAAAGCAGCTTGTTGTGTATTTGCACGTGGGTGGGGTACCGAGCCGTGGGTGGGGTATTTACTGTACACACAAATAGCTCCGTCGGTTTCCTCATCACACAGCAGATATATTTTCCTGAGTGGTTGACGTGGTGGGTTCAAACCAGTCCACCGGAGTTTTTCTTAGACGTCACCGTCACACCACCGTGCTGCTACAAAGAGGCCTCAGTGCAGAGAACAGTGGAGCTGTGAGGGCAGGTTTAAGGCCCACAGCAGCCAATCAGGACGCTCCATATGGACTCCTAAGGAACAACCTAATCTGAAAAAGTTCCTAACCCCCTCAGAATCTGATTTTTTTTTTAATGTACAATGACACATTTGAGCTCTGTTAAAAACTGGAACCAAATTAGTTTTACATTCACAATCTAATCTGTTTTTGTTCGCCTCAATTTTCCCTGTAACAACTTTGAGCATCATGATCAGTGGATATATCAAAGTTTCAACAACAAAACTGCAGCAGTTCAGTGTCTATGACATAGACTCATACTTTGCAATTAGTTGAATAATTAAACGTTGCAACTGTTACTACACAGCACCAGAAAGGCTAGTCAGTTAACCCTAAAAAAGGCACATTACCTTTAAAAAAACTGCAAAACTGAATCTTTGAATGGATCATGTGTGACATGGTTCCATTGGGTAAACTAACGAAATCATCGTAATTGGAATGTTTAATCTGATAAAATGTTTCAAGTCAAAATTTTGACTTTTTACCTCATTATTGTTTATCTCATACTCTTGACATTAACATTTTCATCCATCCATCCATCATCTATACACACTTCATCCTCTGTATAGGGTCGTGGGGGGGCTGGAGTCTATCCCAGCTGACTCAGGGTGAAGGCAGGGTTCACCCTGGACAGGTCACCAGTCTATCACAGGGCAGCACAGAGACAATTAAAAGTACTTAAGCATGTCTTTAGACTGTGGGAGGCACAGGGAGAACATGCAAACTCCAAACAGAAAGACCCCAGGCCGGGCGCCCTGATAGCCTGACGGTTATGTCGCGTGACCCAGGTGCTAAGGAGTAGTGGCTGTCCCAGGTTCGATTCTGACCTCGGGTGTTTGCCGCATGTCCTTCCCCTTCCCCCGTTTCCGACTCTATCCACTGTCCTATCTAATAAAGGCATAAAAGGCCCAAAATAAATCTTTAAAAAAGAAAGACCCCAGGCCGAGGTCAGGACCTTCTAGCTGTGAGCCCAGCCGGACCCCCAACTAACACTAAACACAAGTTTAATCTAAATTTAAAATCATGATAGTTCATTAAAATCACTTTATTCTACATGTCATTAAAAAAAAATCCCCAATAGTGAAGCACTCTAGCCAGATTCTGTAAGAAAAAAAAAGTCTGTGCTCTTTGGCACATCCGTGAAGCCATGATGGCTGTGACCAACAGACAAGACAGAGTTTTCAGGTGAACTGCAGCCAGTGTTTCTACAGGCAAGACAAGAGAGACTGAGAGGAAAATCAAACATATTGGATCAATAGAATAAATGCAGCATGGCTCAAAAACAGCATACAGAGGAGCAAGTTGTTGGAAGATACATCCAGTATGGTGGAACATCTTTCTAGAGCTGATGTGTAGAGTAGAGGGAAAAAGTTTGTAGAGATTGTAAAAATGTAAGTAGGTAAATCTCTTATTATTATTATTAGTTATGCCTGTGGACACATTGACTACTGGGACATGTTGATTCCCGGTAGTTTAAATTTTGCTAAAATAAGTCATCAGAAAAATTAAGAAAAAATGATTGATGACATTCTAACTGTCATACAGCAGAGCCAAGGTGGTGATGTTTCCATTGAGGTGCAGGGCTTCATACTATAGTGAAAGCTTCCTCTGCTGTTTACCTTATTAACTCTGTTGTATCTCCAGTGAACTGATGGGAAACTCAGAAAACAGCTTCACTATGAGATCAAACTGCCTCTACATGAGGCTCGACCTACTGTGAAAGATAGACACATTCATTCCTGTCCTGGTTCTAACCGCTCTGACAGTCAAGCTCACAGGGACCAGACAGCCTCTCCTGGATATAGAACACTTGAGGAGCTGACAGTCTCAACCCTTAACCCTCCTCCTGCTCCTCACTTCTCTCCTCACCCCCGACACCCCGCTGAGGGCAGATAATTTACAGCCCTCCCATCTCTGTTAATGGCCTCCCTCGACCCCGAGCTGAGCCACACGGTTAGAAGTGAATCTGCTGCTTCATCCCAGCGTGTTTTAAAGCTGCGTATGCATCCTTCTTTTTATACACAGCAGAGGTAAAAGCCAAAGGTCAGCGCTGGTCACGGCCGAGTGATATGAAACAGGTTAGTACTTTGAGCTTCAAGGTTACAGCTCATTTCCTCTCCTTCATGGGTTTCTTGTTTTCTAAAATGAGGATAAAATTCTTTCAAGATGTTCAACGTAACATTGATGTATATGAGAATTAGCTGATGTGGACTCCTGGGTGTTATTCTACCAGAAAGCAACAGTGTGACCTCAAAAGAACAGTCCACTACTTAAGGAAAGAAAACTCCTCTATTTTCTTCTTACGCATTAGATTAAAGGTCCGAATCACTATTGCCTCTCAGATCTATGAAGTCCCCGCCTCTTTCTCCACTGACCCCTCCACCACACGCTGCAGCTCAGCACACCAGCTCACCCTCAGCACTGTAAAGCTATCCTACACAACACAGTGGACAGCTGTTGTTGGAGTAATTCAGCCACACGTTAGAACCAAAAACTGATTCTGAAGAAGGTCATTTTGAAAGAGCTTATCAATAGCATTTTATTATCTGCCAGCAATACATGGTTCAGTGTAGGGACAATACACACTTTAAGTATGTCGATTAGCTGTAGTATCTGGTATATCACCTTACTGTTAAGTAAGACCCAGTTCATGCTCAACGCGTGCAGAGGACAATAAAATGACAGCGGACATACACAGATGGTTGCATTGCCCCTTGTATCGAACACACAAAAACACATGGGGCAGTTGTTACAGGATATTCTAGCTATTTACAAATTGACCTACCATGTAAATGAATATTCCTGTGGTGTGTCGAGCACATTGGGTGGACATAGCACAGGATTTCTGGAGAATTTAGAACTTCCAACACCTTTCTGTTGATGGTTGAATGAGGCCCCGTCCACACGAAGATGAACCCAGGCCTAAACGCATTAATAGTTCATCAAACCTGTGTATCGTCCACACGAAGCGTTTTGGGGGTCTGGAAACGATCATTTCTGAAACCAGAAATGTGGAAAACGGTGGTTTCGTGGCTCCGTGTTTACGCTGTATCCGCAAATTTTCTGAAACGCTTGTGTCATAGCTCCACCTCTCCATAAATGGTTACGCCAAACTCAGAAAAGGACTACAACTATGGCGCCGTACAGTGTTGGTGTGTACTGCTGAAGCTAGTCACCCTGTTATCGCTATTACAGAAGAATATACTTCTTCTGCATTATCACCGTGTTCACCAAACAAATATGGAAAGCACAATACGCCACTTCATTTTGTCCCGCCGCCAGTTTCCTCTTGTTTCCATTACACCGTCATAGCGCCACCAACAGGCCTGGCATGTGTTTTACATCGTTTTCAGGTGTATCAAGTGAATTCATGTGGACAGACACATTCACTGAAACAGCTCCGTCTTTACAAAGAACGTTTCTGAAACTATAAGCGTTTTGGCTTCGTGTGGACGGGGCCTAAGTTGTGCTTCACAAACACTGTTTCAATGCTAAACCGGCCTAAAGAGAGCTCAGACTGACTTTTTAGATGACGGTTGAATCAATATTGATTCATTGTCAGGTAAAAGTGAAAGTCTGAGGTTTATTTCAGCACTTTCAGTTTGGTTCCAATGTTGGGCTTCTACCTAGATTCAGCACTTCAGCCTGATGTTATATCAATGATTGTGACAAACATAAACATTACAGCAATACAGAGAAAAACACTGAGAAAAAAAACACTAGAATATAGCATGATTACATGTCCGTGTGCGGTAGCTTGGTTGTTAGCACTGTCGCCTAACAGCTATTTGGGGGCAGTGGTGGTCTAGTGGTTTGTGAAGCGAACTTGTAACCGGTGAGTCGCCGGTTCGAGTCCCTGGACTGTCAAGAGGTTGAGGTGGGAAAGTGAGAGCGACCGCTTGTCCCAGTCACCACCACTGTGAGCCCTTGAGCAAGGCCCTTAACCCCTGACTGCTCCCTGGGCGCTGCACCACGGCAGCCCACTGCTCCTAGTATGTATAGTTAAGGTTAACTTTGAATAGGATGAATGCAGAGAAGGAAGGAACCCAAGGGGATCAATAAAGGTTAGAAAAATAATAATAAATAATATATTTTTTCATGTCAGATTTTATATTTTTGTGTGTTTTTGGCCCCAGTATGTTAATACAGTTGGTCAAAGTAAAAAATAATCATTACATTATATAGGTGGTGATATGCTGAAAAAAAAGATACCAAATATGGGCATGGTAAACATGTTTTTGCATATAAAGGCAAAATTAAAAGTATTCAAAAACAGCCAAAACAGGCCTAGACCTCTCAGGGTTAAATGTGCAGATTTGGTATTCGAACAGCAACGTCGCAGGAAAGCCTCAATTTACGCTTCTTCTCCCTAAAAGCAAGAAATAATCTCTAATAAAAGCCTGTTTCCACGTTTAGAAAATATACTTTCCTATTTGTTTTTTTGGGAATCTTTCAAAAGGCGTTAAAAGGATTTAGGTTCATGGCTCCGTCCACTTGCTCAAGACCTTGAACTGCTAAAACTTCAGTTTCCAGAAGCACAAAAAGCGACGCTATGATCTGAAAGATTAGTTGCTGGTAAATCCAGACAAATCCTGTGAGCTTAATGCGACACAGTAGCTTTGTTTTTCTGTTCAGCATGTGTCCGCCGTTGACATACAGACACCGGGACCTTTTAATCCAGATGTCTGTGACAGATTTGGGAGAGAAAAGCAAATTTCCCATGTCAAGCTCATGAAGAGAGTCTTTGAAAACTTAACACACCGTCTGTCTGGATGTTAATGCTGTTAGCCATCAGGAAGATCAGCAGTCTGCAGTCTGAGGCGAGCTAACTGTCTGGCTTCAGTCAAAACCTGATGAGGGGCTCTGTGGGAATATGCTAAAGGTGTGTTTATCTTTTCTAGCTCGGCTGTAGCAAATACATTCAACCCAGCGTGGTTATTTATCTGGCTGCAGGTCGGGAGGCTTGTTTTTGAATCTGTGCATCTGAAGGGAAGGGTCCTCATTAGACATACATTCCTGTGATTCCACACATTCTGACCTGAGAGCTTCTCGTGCGGACCAGCAGGCCGCCTCGTTAAAGGAACAATCTGATACTCTAGAAAAGTTCCTCAGGAGAACTTTGTGTCCTCTTGTCTGGGAGGTCGGAGGTCAGACTCGGCCTCAAAACACAGAAACCCCAAAGCTGGTATAGATTTTCTGTCCTACTCCAGACCACCACAGATGACACCGGCCAGTTCTGCAGCTACTGTTGTTCTGTTTTTTACCCACATCGGCTTGAATTCTTTGCGAATTGTTTCCACAGCTGGCTGCATAAGGAAGAGGTTTTGTATATCATATAACAAGCTCTGGCTAATACGCTTTATTTGTGCAGCACTTACTGAAACGTCTACAAAGTGCTTTCAGACAGTGCGGCAATAATAAAAGACAAATGTCCAAACAGCGACGTGTGATAAATTGGAGCAGAAGAAAACAACATCGTCATCATGTGACGTTCGCTGTGAATAATGATTTTTCCACCCTACATGTTCTCAAGCCTCGATATCGGAGGCATCCTGGGCTTTCCACTTGATTTCCACTGGGTTTTCCCTGCTCTGACAGCCAAACGGGAAATCTGGAGCTGGGAAAGGACTGATGGTCGGCTCAGATTATCTGTCAGGAATCTTCACGGTGATCTTAACTCTCCTGATAGCATCGAACGCGCCTGATACGTTTGACCTGGTATGCGCAGCCAGCAGAAAGTTGGCTTAGTGTGTGAGACGCAACCAGTAAGAGTGTACAAAAGATGTGGCTCTGCTGTCTTGATTAGTTTTCCAGTGAAGACCTCCAAAACCACAGCGATGCTTCAGAAATCAGCTCACTGATTTGAAAAAATGTTGGTCTGCTTAAATACCTCCATCCTGTAATTTTCACTGCCTAGAATCGCTCATGATGAAAGGTTGCACGGTTCTTGTTTATTTTGGCTGCTATCTTTATCTTAAAAAAACACAAGATGTTTCTGGAGGTCTTATCTATCGTTTTGGAGCTGCTAAAGCTATAAAGTCAGCTGATGTTCGCAATTCAAGAGTTAAGTCGAGCATAAACAGGATGCAGTGGAACAAGTTGGATTGACAGAGGCCCCACTGCCAGAGTACCCAAAGGATCCAACGTCCTGGTGCCAGACCCCATAGGACACCCTGAGAGGTCCTCTGGTCCATGCCCAATGGTTCAGAGCATTTTTGACCACATAAGGGGGACCTAACACAATATTAGGCAGGAGGTCATAATGTTATACCTGATTGGTGTAGAAGTGCAGAAAAACTAAATATCACAGTGACATTTTTTACTCACTGTCATGCAACTTTATTCACATATATGCTACTTTAATTCTCACTTATTGTCAGTCTTATTTTGAATTTCTGGACCCCTGAACCCACCTTGCAAATAAGCTGTGCAGACTCTATGATGGAGGATAAAGAGGTGTTTATCAAGACGTAAACACATCCTCATAAATACACAAACACACTCTTAAGAATTCACTCGTGCGAACACATTGAATACGACACGAATTGCAGAGGCAAAGTCGGGCCCAGCGTGCACCTCCATGCACCAAAACACACACACTAGAGCTGTTGCGAAGCGGACAGTGGGTGGACAGGAGGGTGTCGGCTGGTAAAGGATGCGACGCTGCAGCGGTGGTGGGAGGTCCGAGCCGACAGCGGAGACTGATGAAGTCTCTCAGTGAGCTCAGTGGGATCCGAACCGCCCTCCCGGTGCTTCATTCTGCCATGTGTTCATATTTCTGTTATTGCTGCCTCTCCTCTCCAGAGAGCCTCGCATCCAATCTTATAGACTCTCTGACTCAGTTCATGCTGCAGTTTGCTAAATCTGATTTTCCTTTCATTTGAGAAAAAGAGCTGATATTTTCTTATCACCGTGAGCAAGCGACAGCATGCGCACGGCGTCGTCTTTTTACTTCAGGTGCACTCCAGTGAATATACGGAACAAAACACGAGGTTAGGTATCACACTTGAAGAGGAAATCATAGTTTATGAGACCTTACAGATGATCTAGAGTCGAGACTGCCTTTGAGATGTATTCACCTTGTCACCTTCAGCTGAATAATTCACTGTACTGTCGTTGCATCTGGGAATTTTCCTTGACAGCTGTTATGATTTTGTTCCAAAAGCAGCATCGGCTTTAAGGAAAAAGAAGACTAAACATTTCAAACAAAGCCGGTCAGCTGACCAGATCGGTATTTAGGGAAACGCCTTGGTTCAGTCGAAATCCAGAAGCTCTCAGCGTCGGCTAAACATGCTTAAGAGAGACGAATATGATGTCCTTTTGTTGTGGTTTTACAGTGTGGGTGTGTCTAAAAGCTATTTAAAAATCTGCCTCTGCGACACTCTGCATTCCCCAGGACATGTTCGTACACCATAGCGGCTTTTATTAACGTTTCTTTTCACATTGTGCTCCGTGAAGATGCAAAAGAAGGTTTTAAAAAGGAGCAGAAGCCAAGTTATCCTTCCCACAATGCACCTTGATAGCATCTTTCATCAGCTCCTGCAGTTTGTAACAGCAGCTTTGAGTTAAATGTTCGTAGCTGCATGTGAAAATCAGTGGAATGGATCTTTAAATAGCCACTAATGAAGATTCAAAGTCAGAATTCAACCAGTTAAGATCCAAACATCAGCTCATCTGCATCAGTTTCATGCAGCAACACTAACCCACATCTCCCCTCTCTTCTCCTGCAGGTACGACTACGTGGAGGTTTACAACGGCGGTGACGAGGATTCGCCCATGTTGGGGAAGTTTTGCGGGAAAATCGCGCCGTCTCCGATCATCTCCAGCGGCAGCCAGCTCCTCATCAAGTTCGTGTCCGACTACGAGACCCACGGGGCCGGATTCTCCGTCCGCTACGAGGTCTTCAAGACAGGTACGTGTTGATCTGTGGTTTCAAAGTGTTGAAATTTCCTTCAACTACTCTGCTGATGAATCACCTCGTGGAAAACAGCCAATTTAAATTCATTTGTTGTTCATTCAGGTTTCCAGAGGTTTGTTCAGTCGCTTCTGGATCGATGACATGCATTTATCCTGCTACATAGGATGACAAATAATCATATTGCATATTTTATAAGGAAGGCAGGCTGTGCAAAGACAGTAGCAGAAAGAAATTAAACAAACTTCTTCATATCTGTGCTCTAAGTTCACATTGTGATTCCTTCAAAACAACCATCAGCTTCAAGTGAGAAAACACTGGAGACCTGCAGGAGAGTTTTAAAGGTGTAATATGGAGACAGATCATTTCCATGTCACATTTAATGACGAAAATGAAGCACAGGAGTAACATGGTTTCTTTGTGGCTGTGTGAAAAAGCAAAATGCTGAAGGGAGGATTACCTAATACCAACATGTAGGGAATTACAGTAGTCTAGGCAACTAGAAGTGAACTTTCCCCAAAACACGCTTGGAATAAATCAAAATTGCTGTTTGAACTAGACACACACCAGCAGCATCTCTCCGTTGTTTGATAAACCCTGGAACTTGCACCGTGTCTCAACCTTTTCTGAGAAATTCGGGTTTAAAAATATCCCTCTGTGTGTGTTGTTTGACATCCGCGGCTGAACCTCTGGTACACTGACCTTCTAAACTTCAGGCCAAGTAAACGCGAAGGCCCCAGAGTCCGTCGGAGGAACGGCGAGTCCCAGCTGGGGCAGGATGCTAGCAGGACGGACCTACATAAACACTGGCCGGGCGAGGAAGGAACCTTGCTCCCGTGTCCTACATTTGTATTTGCTTCTTTTCCCCCTCCTGGGTCCACTTGAGTAGCCGCCAAAACGGAGAGTCTCATGTGGCCACTTCAATTTTCCACCAATGGGGACCGGAGATAAATCAGATTAGGAAAAAAAAAAAGGGGGGGGAACATGCATTTGCACCCCAGAGAGCAATAACCATTCACAGAATCACAGGATCCAGAAATAACTATCCCCAGGTGGCCTCATGTTAGAAAGTGCCGTATTGTACAATGAAAAATGGATAGGCAAGTGCTCTTTTATGCTTAAACTAGAAGCACGGCGGCGCTACGAGAGAGGTTAGAGGCCCAGCTGAAGCTTCTCCTTGCTCGTCTCGTCTGATCTACAAAGTAAAGCTCGACTTCTGATACCAAAACTTTGAAAAAATAAAAAAAAATCCACTCGTATCGACTTTAATTCCAGGGTGCAAAGTGTAGCCGTGACTGATGAATGACAGGATGTTATTAGAAAGTCAGTGTAATAAATCTTTTAAAAGTAGGTCAGCAAAGTATCGAAGGGACGCTGGTCCTCCTGAACATTTTTCATTAAGGATTTTTTTTTTTAAAGATGTAGCTTCCACAAAGATTCTGATGATTTATATTTCGGCTTTGATCTCGAGTAGAAATGATAAGATTGGGATTCAGAGGCGTCTGGGGAGTTACGGGGTCACCTTCCTGTATTCGCTTTCAGAAAAAGTACAAGGTTGGATCATTTTTAGCTGAAATCGAAACCTGTGATGGTGAATTTGGAAGTTGGCGAGAGGCTGGTGGATTAGTGCAGTGGTACGTGTCCATGCAGACGGACAGCAGCTCAGTGTTTGTCTAAAATTATGTTAATGGTGGTTATTTTTTATAGATCAACAGTGCCTCATGAGGCAGCAAAATAAAACAGATGAGCTGTAAAATCATTAGGTTTTAAAAGGCAGATAAAACACAACATGGATAGAAAAGGTAAATGTACTACTGAAAGAAATAAAAGACGGTTCAAAGGAAATTAAAACTCAAGTAAAATCAGGAAAGGCTTTTAGATAAAGTATGTTTTAAGAAGGAACGTATGTTTTAGGAAGAACCGAGGATCTCAAAGTGCACGCTTTAAAAGTGATCCTTAAAATCTTAAAATCGACCCTAAAGCATACAAAACATCATTGGAAAGAGGCTAAAATAAGAGCCATGTGGTTGCGTATCTCGGTTTTGGTTAAATTCTGGACTAATAACCCAAAATTCTCAGCAAAGCTAAAGGTAAATATGTGAGAATTTGTACGAACAAACCCGGAAAACAACTCATTTTTTTATATGATTTTAAAATCTGAAAATCTATCCTAAAACATAAACAAGTCAGTGTAAAGATTGCATCTCTTGGTTCTGGTAAAATTCTGGACTAATGACCCAACATTATCAGCAAAGCTAAAGGTAAAAAGGTAAATACTAGTTTTAAGACAGGCCATAAAGGGCCTTAAAAGTGATCAGAGAATCTTAAAATCTGTCCTAAAACATACTGGAAGTCAGTGTAAAGAGGGTGAAATAAGAGCAATGTGCTCATGTCTCTTGTGTCTCGTTAAATTCTGGATTAATAACCCAAAATTAGCAGTAAAGCTAAACAAAAATACGTTAGAATTTGCACGAAGAAACCCTTTAAACATATAGTTCCTTATATGATCTTAAAATCTATCCTAAAACGTACTGGAAGTCAGTGTAAAGAGGCTGGAATAGGGGCAATGTGTTTGTGTCTTTTGGTTCCAGCTAAATTTTGGACTAATAACCCCAAATTATCAGTAAAGCTAAAGGTAAACAGGAAAATACTAGCTTGAATAGAGGCCATGAAGGGCCTTAAAGGTGGTCAGAAAATCTTAAAATCTATCCTAAACCATACTGGAAGCCATTATAAATGTTAAATTCTGGAATAATAACCCAAAATTAGCAGCAAAGCTACATGTAAACAGGAAAATATGTGAGAACTTACATGAAGAAACCCTTTAAACAACTAGTTCCCCACATGATCTTAAAATCTATCCTAAACCATACTGGAAGTCAGTGTAAAGAGGCCAAAATAGGAGCAATGTGTTTGTGTTTTTTGGTTTTGGTTAACTTCTGGACTAATGACCTCAAATTAGCAGCAAAGCTAAAGGTAAACAGGAAAACATGTGAAAATTTGCATGAACTAACCCTTTAAACAACCAGTTCAAATGTTGTGATGATTTTAAAAGTTTTTCACCGTTTAAAGTTGAAACTGTGGGGAAAATGACCTCTGAACCTCGTATTTTACTTAAGTCTGTGTGATCCGAAGCAGCTACTTACTTACCGCTGCTTGTGGTGACTCTGTCTGAGCATCTGAGCGGGTTTTCTAAAGTCTGATGTTGAGAGACGTCGGGTCTGAGAGCCTCTAGTCCCACCTTGTGATCGTCGGAGATACAGAGCAACTGTTTTCCTGTTGTTGTTGTCGAGTGCATCCGGCTGCAGCTTCACAACCAGCTGGGAATCCACTCGTGTGTGTGTGATCGTGCAGATGGAGCTTCTTCTGCGTTTGCATACACTGTACATGGTTATGCTTTATTTTATACATGGTTATGTGTTTCTATCAGTGTGTTGCAGAGGCTTCCTTCATGTGTGTGTGCAGCAGACAGGTGTAAGAGACCCCAGGCTCATTTAGCTAATGGGCTGTTTGTCCTTGGAGGCACCAGGGGTGACCTGCAGATGAGATGGATGCTCTGGCAGAGACGAGAGGCTGAAACTAGGACAGAGTCTGTGTGAATGTGTGCGTTGGCCTCAATATGGGTCCTCCACCTCCTAACAAGTTAAAAACAGCACTTGTACTCACTCAGGTAATCCCCCTGCCATGTTGCCGCTTCGCTTCTCCCCACATTTAAAATCCATTACAGTCAGAGCAGCATATTGAAACTAAATGGAGCCGCCGCTCCGGTTACAAACTGAGAACTGCTTCCTTTGTCTCTACTTCTTTCGGCTTTTGTCCTTTAATCTCACATCTTTCTGTTTGTTTGCCTCTAATAGTGAATCAATCAGTCGACCCTGAAGTCCCAGACTGACACAAAAACAACTCAGTTTTAGTTATTAGACATTTTACATATGTATTTTTTTTACTTTATTGTGCTGATTGTATACATATAACACACATTTAATACATAATAAAAGTAAAAAGCGATAATAAAATGAGGTTTTAAAAGAAATATAGACCTTCATGGTCCCAAATACATCCAAATATGTATAATTAAGTGTGTTAAGTCACTGCTGATTTAAGTTCATTATGTATAGTGAATCTTTGCTAGACTGTAAAAAATACAGTAAAATAGCTGAAAATGACCTTTTTTATTTTTATTGTATAATGAAGGATATTTACATGTATTAAAACAATGAACTGCCTATAAATATGGTGGAATAATGCTGTAATGTAAATAATCAGGCGTAATACTTCAGAAAAGTGCCATTTTTTGTTTAATTTTGTCATATTGTTTTACCAGAAATCTAAAAACAAATCAAGATACTGTCATATTGCAAGAGTCTACTGTTAATTTGACATAATTTCAAGTGTAAAATAACTTAATAATAACAATAATCATAGTTTAATAAATCTTTAATGTCTAAAAAGAATTTCAAACATTAGAATTAATAGATTTAACTCTGAGAAAATGTTAAACTGTGACCCGGTTCACTACAATCACAGTTTATCAGTGCTTATTGATATTATACACAGATAAAAACATATTTATTCAACATTTTTGTCTCAAAAATGTCTAATTATGCAAGATATCTCTCATTTACCAAGCAAGTCTATGTAAAATTACAAAACCAATACTTCTTTTTCAGTTATTTTTCACTAATTTTGTCAAAATATATTTAGAGTATTTATCATAAATGTTACAGTAATTTACAGTAAAAGTTCGTTTTTTATGTTATTTTACATTAGATGTGTGAATTTATTGCTTCAATATTTTGTTCATCTTTAAAAATACAAACGAAATAGTGAAATAAAACTGGGATTATCTATTAGATTTTTTTTTTCTTTCTTAAAGATCTTAAAGAAAGTGCTTATTATGTATTATGTT
>OMNN01098764.1:41274-65913 GCA_900302755.1 Chromis chromis | reverse complement strand
GCTCTACATAATACAGATATTTTACTACTTACAGCCTGCAGTTCAGCCCATTTCAAAATCCCACAATTCTTTTCTGTTTTTACAGTTTCTGGCTGATTCATGGTGTGATTTTGGTACTTTTTTTTTGGAGAGATAACACGTCTTTCAATCCTACCAGAAGTTTTGGGTTTCACAGATTTACTAATGGACTTACATTAATGATCACACCACTCCAATGGGACGATCATGTTGCTCTGTGTGTGCTAGATTTAAAAATACTCCACTTCTTTGTAATACATCAGCTACAACAAGTCTATAATGTTTTAGATCAGGGTTTTGTTCTTGCTGCTTTAAGGTAAGGCCACTACTGTCAAATACATACAGATGAACTGAAGGATTTAGGTCCAAAGTAGAAAGCAAAGGCCTTGGGATGAATGTAAGCGCCGAAAGAAAAACCCGCCGGTTGACTATACGCAACTCAGCCTGCATGACTCACTTCATGAAATGTAAACTGATTCAGCAGGAAAAGGTCATTCCATATCTTATTGAGCAGATAGAGGGAAAGGGAGCAGTCCTTTAATTAAAATGTGATAATAGGCAGTTTGGTTCATGAGGGGGCTAAAACCTCCTGGGTTAAAGGTGCAGTGTGTGTTCCTCTGGACATCTTCGGCCCCTGCAGCAGGATTGATCTTTGGCTCGCACAGGAGAGCCTTGCCTCCTCTGGGCTTAAGGGCCACACACCTGTGCATGCATCGGGGCCGGATAAGCCCAGATTAAGCTAAAGTTACCAGCTCTCTCTCTGCAATGTCATTCAAAACCTCAACGGCAACCGCGCCGTGGACAAAGCGCCTTTTGGGCTGTCCTAATAAACGCCATTAGCTTTGAGACATCAAACATGGAGGATTATGGGATTTTCTGGCCCGAAAAAAGATGGAGGGTCTGGGGGACTCCCTCGCTCAGCCGTCCTTTCTCTGCAGAGATTACGCTACAATTTGTTTTCCTTTTTCCGCCATTTTGTATGTCCCCTCCTCCTTTTGCAGATTCCACACAAAAAAAAGTGGTACAGTAATCCCCTGCAGATGAAACTAAGAGCGCAGGAAAAAAGGAAGATTACACAGGGCTTTGTAAATTGTTTCTATACACATGTGCATGGGTATTTGGGAGATCTGTAGGGACTTAACACAAGAACCGAGCACACACACAGACGCACAAACATACAAAAGAGTTGAGCATCATTGTTATTCCTATTTCATGTCCTATTCTTACTCCACTTCTGATGCCTGAAAACACAAAACTGAGCACGAAGGCTGGAAGCAAGATGAAACAGCTCGCCTGACTTTCGCCAAAATTTAATAAGCATAACTACCAACATCTCTAAAGATGAGTAATTGTTGGTTGTTTGGTTCATCTGAGCACAAATGGAAATATAAAAATGACAGATGTGGCCATGTAGTGCAGGTTTGGTTTTGACACAATGGTGCCAAACCTGAAAACCTCACCGAGATGATACACTGACTGTAGTTCAGCAAAATAAAGTTACAACTCCCTGATTCTTTACATTTCTGTTGAACAAATGAGACACAACACAATAATCTGCGAGCTTGTGTGTCTGTGTTGTACTTTGTAGGGAGCCAGGCTCGCTGCTAAACTAGTCTTCTCAACCGGCTCTTTTTACCACTCTAACACACAGTTGACATTTCTAACATAGTTTGACAAGACAGCAACAAAACTCACATTAACTAAAACAAGTTTTTAATATTTAAATGACTAATTAGGCCTTCATAAAAACAAGGTGCTTCTACTACTACTGTATCTTCCATTATAGATGTGGCAGCTGTACAGACGCCACTATGAGCCTCCAGTTCTGACTGAGGCAGCTTCAGTCTGAACAGAATCATGTGTACATTCTGTAATAATGACTGAGGCCCCACCTGAACAGAGCCATAAGTCAAGTCGTCCCTAACAGGAGTCAAAGGTTGGGCTGCTGCTAATCCATGTAACACTAGGAGAATAATCCTCAGGGCCGTGGCCTGCCCGCTCTACAGTTTTCTTTTCCTCTTTTGTTTTTCTGGTAAGTGATCTTGGAAAATTTTTCAGCGATGGCCCCCAGTCTGCAGAGAAAGGAGCGGGGTCCCAAAGACAATTGTGTTTGTACTAATTTGCAGGTCGTGCTGTTCCTCCTGGGGCAGCTCTGCTCAAAAAGAGAGCAAAAAGGAAGGAGCACTGAGTGAATCATACTTTTCTCTGGGTTCCCACTGAGAGCAGCTTTAATGATTTGCCATAATGTTTAATTTTAAGAACACAAAATGGTGCTGACCAGTATAAAAAAGTCCATCACATTTTACCATGTAGTATAACTCTACACAAACGTGCTTCATTCCATTACACTGTAGCAGGGTGGAAGGTAGCTAATTACATGCACAGAGTAAATACATTTGTTCTGACAGCAATGACAGAAATATTGTACTTTTTGCTCCACTACATTTGACTGATTTCTTTAGTTACTTTGCAAATTTAGATCAATAATACAAAATAAACACAACAATTCTATCAAATATATATTTCATTATAGATCAAGCAGGTAAAGTTAGAACTACTTTTACTCGCCTCAAAATTAAAGTAATGTACACATCAGTGCATCGCTAATTATAATTCTGTAATATATTTTTATTCTGAAAAGGTCCATTCTGTAAAATGTGTTCTTTTGACAGTGTGAGTATATTTTGATGCTCTTATTTTCATACTTTTACTGAGTTATTAATATGAATGCAGGACTAGTTGTAATAGAGTAGCTTTACAGTGCAGTATTGCTGCTTTTACTCTGGGCAGCCCTTGTGAAAATTTAAAAGAAAAGGAATAAAGCTGCCGTTCCACTACCTTCTGTAACCAGTGCAATCTTTGACTGAATAATTAATTTACTGGTCTTTCTAAACAAACAAAAAAACATGTTTGTTTATGTCCATATTCTGAGCCAAATCCACTAAATGATTCATTTGCCAGCTCCCATCATGTTCCACTCCAGTGCTGCAGTGCATCATAGCATTTCCAGGGTTTAGCTTAGGGTTGGCTCTCCCAGACAGTCATGTCAGGACTAGTCATTGGCCTTTTAATGTTGAATCAGTGATATTTGCCTCCACTAGTCTTGGGCTTGTGAGAATTTTTTTACAGCTACAAACAGAATCATTGAATAAACAACAATACTAGTGTGCCCTGTCTCCTCTTTCTGACAAATTAAAACTGGGAAACGCTGCCGCAAAATGTTCTGTTCAAAGGCTGTGTTTTTAGTCATTTTTATTATAATGAATGTTTAAGTGCAAAAACTCGGCCAATGAAGGCAACACTAAATATAGCTGTAAACTTGTTAATAGTAATTAAAGTAAACGTGAAATAACTTGCAGTAACAATATGTTTTGGGATTTTCTAACCTAGTAGTAAATTATTTCCTATTGAAAGTGCATTCAAACACCTTTTCTGCTTTTTGAAGGTGTATCAGCTCCAGATGATTGTGACAGGTAGTGTTTAGGTAATAATGACAGAATGGGATTCCATTAATCCTGACAGCTGACATCATGCCGTGCTGGAGCAGTAAAGACGGGCAGCTAATCTAAATTGCTGTAATCCAAGCAGTGTGATGGACAGATCTTTTACTTAAGCAAACAGATTCTGTGTTTGTACATCTTGTAAGATGTGGATTAGATAAAGCACAACATAAATCTGATAAGGATTTTAACCGGAGATATTATCGCCTCCAGTGAAATGGATGAACGACTGACAGTAATTGAGAATTTTTCATCAGAGAGGGATTAGAAACATTCCTCATATTTAAATCTACATGAGACATGGGCTTCTGTTCCTTCCCATTAACCGTTACAGCTGGGCTGCTTTTAGTCTTTTGTAGCCTTCATGCAAAAGCATCCCACGCTCAGACACACACAGCGTGGCCTTCAGGCACACGGAGAAATCGACACTCAAGCCACGTTTAAAGGAGGATGCACCCGCTTCTCCCTTCGGCCGACATTGCGAAGGTCTCGTCTGCCTTAATCCTCTTTGACTTTATTCATGCAAAGGTCATCTCTGATTCTCCAAATGGAGGAGGCGATGGTTGTGGAAGGTCTCCGAGGAGGAAAGCCATGGTAGAGCCTGGAAAACAGTGTGTGTGTGTGTGTGTGTGTGTGTGTGTGTGTGTGTGTGTGTGTGTGTTGCCATATTGGGTGCATGAGTTTCTCTTACAGGATCATTACTCATCTGAAACTATGTGGCTCAGAAATGACTTCAGATTCCTGTAGAGTCTGTCTGTGGAAGTCTGTCTCTGTTCTCCATAAATGGAAAACAATACTGTAGTGGTGAGGAAGAGTCACCTCATGTTTATGTTTATGTTCATTTGGATCCCCAATTAGCTCCAGCAAAGCAAGAGCTATTCTTCCTGGGGTCCATTCTGATCTTACAGCGTGCCAATGCAATTTACATTACACAAATATGCACAAAAACACACAAAAACAAAAAACAAAACAAAAATGCAAGTATAAACAGATTCATACACAACACTTAGACACCACAGGACAGCTTCCTGGTCAGCAGCAATATACACATCATGACATACTGTACTTATATTATTTATGTATGTTGGTCACACAAAAAACATGTCATGTCATGATCATTTTGTGATTATGTTATTTACAACTAACATAAAATCTGCTGGTGTATTCGACCAAACCTTCATCAGAGCAGGAGAAACACCCACCTCAAACTCAATGAGCCTGAAGCGCACCTGACTCCTATTTTACTTTTATTACTTTCACTGAGGCAAAAAAAGAGCACAGGGTGATCTATGAAGGCTCACAGATCGCAATTTTGGCCACTGTGTACTTAAAGAATACTTGTTTATAGCCACATTAGAGTCATAGCTGTAAGGATGGCAACACTGGTCTGTCACTGGGTCAGATAAACTTTCCAGAGAATGAATAACTAAGGTCCAATCCCCACCCATACATCATGCAGGTCTGCAAGACGCAATAAGTGTGACGTAAATCAGTCATCTCACCCAGTCCACCAGAATCTGTGGACCCCTCAACACACAGTTGTGTGCAGTCCAAAATTTGTGTTCGGAGTATGCTAGAAGGGCAATGGGGCAGCACTGAGCATGCATGGTATACGTAGATACAACGTACTGCACATATATGCACTGGAGTCTTCCAAGTGGACTCCCACAGACTAAGAAAGAAGTGTAGTAACAACAACTGCACATCCATGGCTGTGTGCAGCTGTCCATGTTCACACCAGAGTATGATCAAGGCTTAAGCACTAAGCCCTCACAGACTTAACTCATATCAGAGCTGTAGTGTTTGACTTAATGAGTGTTTGAAATTATATAAAAAGAAGAAACACCCCAACGAAACAGCAAACTAATTTGCTGTTTGTGATATTACTGTGTTTATACATTTTAGCAAAGTACCAAAAGTTAGGAGAGTCACGAACATCTATGAATCCTATGCAGATGTTTGACTGAAAATACAAACACTACAAACTTGCAATAAATAATCGTAACAGTGACAGTTAAATGTCACTGCAGTTTTCTTCCCTCCATCATTAATGCTTGGCTTGTGTACATTTTATCGTGGGCAGGAACACCAGTAATACGTTACAGTTTCAGCATGAACTATGGGAAAGTTCCTCAGAACTAGAATTGAAATGGAGAAGTCATCAGAGCCCTCGTGCACCTGACAGTTTGACAGCGGTGCCTGAGCAGGAACCATTGGTTTGTAAATCTGAATGTGTCGACTGGCACTAGGTCTAAGATGGAGAACATCGCTGTTTGTGTCTCTCTCAGCACCTGTGCTGGCTTCTGGTCTGAGCTGGAGAGGCGGATCCTTGTTCAGCTCTTTCTCTCCATCAGGCTGCAGCAGCAGCAGCTTGGAGGTACTCAGTATATCCATCTCTTAAATATTTTTCAATTTACGATAAAACATTTATTCAGGACCTTGTTGTTGCATCCAATATTAGCCGTAACAATAGTAACATTACACCTGCATCACATCAGCATGTGAGCATTGTCACTGTGAGCATGTTAGCATGCTGCAGTGCTCCAGCATGTATCTGAAAGCACCAGTGGTCCTGTTTCTACTTGGATCTTACTTTTGAAGTTATTCTCACCATTCTTTTCTGTAATAATGACACTGTGCTTTTCCCAGTTAATATCTGAGATCTGAGAACACAACCAAGACACTAAAAACACAACAGATGAAAAAGGCAGTCGTGTGAGTATTTTCTGTTAGAAGTCAAAGTGGAAGCTGCTTTTTTACCTCTTGAAAGGAGGTCAGGGAGGAGACTCAACCAAACCTCAGCTATCAGAATGCATTTGTATTCTAAGTCATTTTGTCGGCACAAACTATGTCTTTCTCCTGAGATTAGCACCAGATCTGAAAACTCATCCTTTCTACACTTTGGTTTTAGCAAGGTTTTCTGAGCATTATACCATTATGAGATGTGAGATGATGATTTATTCGTGGTAAATAATTGTAAAAGTTATGTATTCACACGGTGGCTCGGTTGTTAGCACCGTCGCCTCACAGCTAGAAGATCCCCGGTTCGCGTCCCGGTTAGGATGCCTGGGATCTTTCTGTGTGGAGTTTGCATGTTCTCCCTGTGCAGCGTGGGTTTTCACCAGGTACTCTGGCTTCCTCCCACAGTCCAAAAACATGCTGAGGTTAATTTACTATTCTAAATTGTCCGTAGGTGTGAATGAGAGTGTGCTTGGTTGTTTGTCCTGCGATGGACTGGCGACCTGTCCAGGGTGTCCCCCTGCCTTCGCCCTAAGTCGGCTGGGATAGGCTCCAGGCCCCCCACGACCCTGTAGAGGATTAAGCGGTGTACAGATAATGGATGGATGAATGGATTTTACAATATGGTTTGGGCCACATTGTAGCCCTATAGCTGATACATGTATGATGTGATTTTAGCCGTGATGTGGACTTTATGTCTCACGTTTTTACACACTTTAGGCCCATTTTTCACTCCAATATAAAGTCCTGCAGCTCTATGGAAACAACACATCCATGACTGGAAGTAGAGAGAACTCAGAACTGTCTTTTGTGCAGTTTGACACAGTTATAATGCCACAAATCATTTAAAATAATAAGTTAAATTTCTTTTTTATTTTATTTTACAAAAAAAAAAACAAAAAAAAAAACGGAATCAACATGTGCAAAACTTTTCCAAGTACCCACAGGTGTTACCTTTAATGGAAAAATGTCACCTCTACATGATACGTTAGATATGCAACATACAATTTTGTTTCTATACTTGTATCTGCAGTTCAGCTGAGTTTGGCTGAAAAGGCCCTGAATTTTTGTCACATGACTGTAACTTACAGCTGAGTCGCTAATGGCTTCACGATTGCACCATGGAGTACACAATTTGTTGTTTTTCACAGAATCTGTTTAGTGCAAACTGTTAAATTTTGGCAATTTAAAAAAAATAAAACACGAAAAATACAGAGATTTCAAAAAAAAAGAAGAAAAAAAAAGCTTAGATTTCGGTACAACTGACCCAGACGCCACAAATGATATTTAAAGGATGATTGGAAAGGTGAAAATCTGAAAAAGTCTTTCTGTTTTTACAGTTTCTGTCTCTGATAAATGGTGTAATTTTTTTTTGCAGTTTTCTAAACATAATGTGCCTTTCAAACCTGCTGTCAGATTTTGGGATTCAGAGGGTTCATTTTCTTATAATGTTAGCTCATTTCCCACAAGCTCCTCTAAAGTTAATTATTTAACAAGTTGAATCTCATTTGTTTAACCTGTACAAAAAAGTGAAGTGTAAAATAACAGCATGAAGTTTTACAAAACTGTCCCACTGCAGACATGTCCATGAGAAGTATCAGGCTTCTCTCTGCAAAAAAAACCAAAAAAAAACCAAAATACATTTCCAAAAATATTCAGCTATTGCTTTGAAAGTAAAATACATGCAAATACGATGAGTGTTAGTTTTTATACTGTATATGCAGCCAGCCAAGCCAATAAGCCACTGGAGCTGTGTGCTGACACATGGCCTCCATTTCATTGACATGCTTCTACTCAAGCATGCCAGGTGTTTACTCTCTATAATATCATTATTTGCATGAGAGGGATAGTTCAAAAGGTGAGCAGTTTCAAATGGTGCTAAATAAAGCCACAGAAACATAATAATATGAACAATCAAGTAAAAAAATAAATAAATGTGAGCAGTAAATCAAAGCTGAGTTTTTGGTGAACACAACATAAAATCCCTCCGAGGAGAAAGAGCAGCAGCGTTGGGCTGTGAGAAGGAGAAGCTGTGAGATATCAAGTACCAAAGTCTTCGAGGAACCTGAAGATGATATCTTAGTTTCTAAATTTGGCTCAGTTTATGACTGTGTGCATGTGTGTGTGCGTGCGTGCGTGCGTGCGTGCGTGCGTGCGTGCGTGCGTGCGTGCGTGTGTGTGTGTGTGTGTGTGTGTTTCTCTGTGTATAATGATATGATGAGGTGAAAACCCAAATGTTGACTTCTTGGGAGCTTCATTTAGGACAAACTTTCTTGTTTTATCAGGGTGAATATGCATTTCTGGCTTTATTTAAGACAGTTTTATGAGTCTAAAAGTTGAAAAACTGTTTCAGCTCATTAAGGTGTGACATTTTTCCCCTGTGAGCGCGCATACTGCAAAAGAAAAGCATGCAATCTTGTAGCAGTGAGCTGCAAAGTCTCTCTCTCTCTGTCTCTACTATTAATGCACTCTTTGGTGTGTTAACTCACCTGACTCGTGAAAAGAGAGGTTTTACTGGCCCAGCTCAGCAGGCCAGCTCTGGGCTCTGATTCCAACTGGTGTGAAAGCGCCACATCTCAGACCCTCACTTAACTCGCCTCAAACAATGTGCTATTATAGAGTTTGCTCTGTATGGGTTATATTGCTACAGTGCTGGCAGATTACAAAGTGCCCCGTCTCATTACTGTCCATATAAGCCCACAGGCCTCGCCAGGACAAAGGAGTTATTGAGTGATAAGGGGAAAGAGATGGGCTGTAGCTGCCCATGAGAGCCCTCACCTTGGCTGCTCCAACCTCGATGAGGGCAGAGGTGATGTCATCATGGCTAGAGACACAGGGGTCGACCCCTCTGATAGGTGGGCATGCTGGGACAAAAGAGAGCAGCTTGGATACAAAGGCCCCATTTAATGAGAGTGAGACATGAGGCCAGAGTGGACTCCGTGGGTGGCACATAGTGTCATAGCCGCTCAAAAGACTGGTGAGCAATTAATCATCTGATTCAAGAACTGGGCAAAGTGCTGAGGCTATTATGTAAGGTCAGTTTTGACATCATCATCGAAGCAAAGGGAGTCTTTCTGGGTTACACTTGTATTTGATCGCAATGATCCCCCCCCCCCAAAATTTGCCTTGATCCCATAATATTGGATCCAGGGATGCTATATTTATCATGATGGTCCGGCCCAACAATTGTGCAACATAATATGACACACTTACCCCTCATTAGAGATGAAGGGTCCTTTGTGGCAGCCTGACAATCATTAAAACTTCTCCCCTGGCTTGGCTTGTTTACTCTCTGGTAATTACCAGGTGATTGTGTAGCCTGTGACCCATATTCAGAGTCAGGTCAGCCAAGACATGGGGGATAATTGACAATATTCAGAGAAGTGCACGTAGAGAAAGAGTGTTAGAGTGGATAGTCATTTGTTCCTGCCTCATTAGACTGTGTTAGAAGACAAGCTGGCTCACAGTATTCTTGCGGTGGAACAATACCTCTTTCCATTGTAAGACCAAAATGCTGGCTCCGGTGAGTAAATGCATTGGAGAGGGTATATGGCAGCAGCATTTATCAGTTTATGTATTCATTTATTCACTTGCTGGTAAAATGGAAAATAAATGAATAAACTGACTGCGTAATGTACAGTATATGCCTTCGAGGTGAGCTCACGTTGACCTAATACAGTTTCTGAAGCCTCCCGTTTCACCTGTCCACGTGAGCGCACCACTTCTGCTGGCAGCGCTCCTGCCATGACAGAAAGAAGTGACTGACAGCGCCCCTTAAATAAACACAAAAACTCGTCCTCGTTTCTGTCATCACCTCACTTTGATGATCTTTTTATGCTTTTCAATGTGTTTATGTTGTGACTACCTCCATAAAGCAGCACCGTCCTAAACACTGGGCCAACCTGTGAAAAACTAATAGCTTGCATGTCTCCAAGCATCACCGAGGCTGGCAAACTAAAGCGAATTGTCTCAAATTTCTGTCGCATAAAAGCACTGTGAGGTCCAGGCCGCAGGGTTTAAATCCAGCTCTGTTCAAAGGTGAAAGCAAATCAGCTCGGCTCCTCAAAACAAGAAGTAAACAACTCGATGGAGCCTAAAATACAAGGCTCAAATGAGCAGTTGTAAGAAAAGGCAGACGGTCACATGACATCGTTGACCAACTGTAGGTGAGAGCATGTAGTGGGATGGTGAATGAGTAAAAAAAATTCAACAAATTTGGGTGACTGCAGCCGAATGTAAGGTATTTGATTGTACCACATTTGATTTTGTTTGAAGCACTGCAAGTCCGGAGCTACTTTAACTTAAGATAAATGCTATGTTAGCATACATGCACTTACAAAACTCCTGTTGGCACTTTTTTAAATAGGAAAACTTTCAAAGAAGTATTGAAAAGAGCACATTTCCTAGTTAAGGTAATAAAGTAATATATATTACTGTAATTAACATGAAGGAACATTGCTGAAAATACACTTAAAACAGAAGAATATAAAGTTAAGACTACAAAGGTCGTGCATAAGCGTGTAAAGCAACAGTAAACAAAGAAATTATTACTATTACCATTATGGTTATAACAAACATAGTTTCCGGCCACTGCACAAAACTCCAGCAATCACAAATGGAGTATTTCACCTCAGAATGAAGCAAGAAATTGAGTTAAACTTGTGTTAACCGCCAGCATAATTTCAGGCTTTTAACCAAAGCCCTATTTAAATTGTGAAGCAGCTGCTAAAAATGGCTAGGAGCGCTAACTCACTGCTGCCGTTTGGTGCCAAAACCTCAGAATAACAATATTTAATTTCCATTTCACCAACTTCTCAGCTTGGTTTCATGTGGTTGTTCGGAGTCACTGGCATAATGTAGAAGCAGCAGCCGGATTCTGAAGGAGAAACATTCAAACTTTTATGTGGGTATTTGATTAGCCAGTGCTCCTCCGACAGTGCGAGACAATGCGCTGGTGAACAGTAATAACCTGGTAGGTTGCTCATTAGAAAAGTGTTGTTTGACATGGCTTGATTGGACAGCATTGTTTTTATTCTGGCGCCTGTGTTTGCAAAAAACAGCATTGGACTGTTATGGCCATAATATAACAGGCTTATATAAAACTACCTGTCTGTAAAGAAAGCATTTCATTGTACTGTTGAGGAGTACCATATGCATTTAGCACTTTTCTTGTTTGGAAAACAAAAACACCAAGGAAGGAACCATTGTCTGATAGTGGTATAAATAAAGCACATGATATATTTAGAATAGTTGAGGTTAATTAGCCAGCTCATGAATTAGTGGTTGGGTCCAGATCAAACCAACATGTCACAGATGCTTGTGAACCTCAGTGCCATGAGGTTACAATTGTAGGATGTTTTGGGGTATTTGTTGTTTACGATGTGTGTTCTACAGTTAGGGGTAATTGATTGCTGTGATGGTGGTGTGTTGGAACATGTTGTATTTTTCCGTAAGGCCAGCGGCTGGGAGGGGGTTGGGCCGATGCAGCAGATGAAAAGCCTCCTAGGACCGTCTAACCTTCCCAGGAATTCCCAGAATTCCAGTTCCTAATTATGACATCCGCGGAGCAGAGGCCCAACAACCCCACCGCCACCGCCACCACCACTGCAACACCCATTACAAACACAGACTTGCGTGAACACATGCACGCACGCGCAAACATGTGCACACATTCCAATTACCACTCTACTGGCAGCATCACAGATGAGAGACAGAAAGTGACCGAGAAATGGAGGCAGAGGATGGAGAACCTCAGAGCAGAGAGAAGATAAGAAGGCAAAGAGGGGGCAGGACTTAGTCTTTATATCAGAATGTAACTTAAAGTAATTACAATTTACCTTTTTGTCTCTGCAGGCATTTTGAGGGTATGGTATGGTGAGTATATGTCAGTTTGGCCCAGTTCCTGGAGGTCTGTGCAGCAGGTCTACTCACGGATTATGAATTACATTAGCTTATTTGAGTGTTTAATATTTTGCACACAAAACATTTTGTACTCTTAGCAGCTTTTAATTTGGCAGAAACAGTATACAACAGAGGCGAGAAGACCCCTGTTAAATACCACTTAAATGACAAATGATTTAAATTAAATCACCTTACAGAAACTGCATTACTTCTACGTTGATCAGTAGGGCATGTATTTGCTCTTATGAAAAATGAAAACTACCCGTTCAGATTTACTCTTTTAAAAATACAGGCTTCACAGTAGGAAGTCAGTCCAACAAAAGTCCATAAGTTTTTCATTAGTGAGATTCAAATCATTTTTTTCAATAATTCATGTGTCAACTTTTATTTTAGATGAAGACTCAATCCTTTTCAGCAGGAAGAATACCAAATTTTAAATACAAACCACAGATGTTCTATAGGAACTCTTTGGGATATGTCAAATGGCATACTTTGTCAGGAAGTAGTTTTCACTTTTTTAGAACTCTTGTATGATTTTGGTAGTGTGCTTTGGGTCATTATTATGCTGAAAAGGGAGACTGGGAATCATCTTGTCAGCCAGTATTTTGGTATACCCATAGACATTCATGGTCATCTATAAATGTAATTTCCCCAACACCTTCTGTTGTCATGCAGCCCCATAGTATTACACTCCCACTACACTTCACTGTTACCGTTTTTCCACCGACCTGGTGCTAGTGCTGGTTCGGAGCTAGTGCCTGACTAAGCACCGGTTCTTTGAGTTTCCACCGCCTAAGCACCGGCTCCAGGTGCTAAAAACTGGTGCTTAGCAAGTAGGTGCTAAAAACTGGTGCTTAGCAAGTAGGTGCTAAAAACTGGTGCTTAGCAAGCACCAACTTTTTACTGGGCCAGAGTTAAGCACCAAGTATGTCGAGAGCTGGGGGCAGGGTTATTATGACCAGTGATCAACAGTGGAAAGGGACACACAAGTGATAATATGTGTCCTTTTTCTCCAGGACGTCTCTGGTCTGATCAGATGTATTGGAATGAATCCCGGGACACACAGAAGTTTTGCACACACACACTGTTGCGCTGAAATCCTTACAATTGTGTCGCGGATATGCGGAAGTGCCAGCGGTGGGCAACAGACGATCTCCGCCTCGCGGACCTCCACAGACCTCCACGGACCTCCACGGACCTTATAAACATCTTTATAAAGATGTCTATCTTCATAAAGATGTTCATCTTTATGAAGTTAAACATAGATATTATCATCAACTTATTGCGTTTGTTTAACCGCTATGTAATCGATACAAGCTTAGATGGCTTCTGGTGAGGCAATGGCGTGGCTCCAACTTGGCTCCTGGCCAGTGGAAACGCAAACCGGTTCTTAGGAGGAACGGGGTTTGAACCAACTAAGCTCCGAAAGAGCACTAGCACCAGGTTGGTGGAAACACGATATGTCAGGACTATGTGCTCACTGTGGTACTCCTGGTCATGTTCACACCAAACATGCTGGACCCAATCTGAAAAAATTAGTCTCATTTGACCAAAGACCATGTTCTCATTATTCCTATACATCAGGCTTCTTTCATGTTGTTTAGCAAAGTTTCATCTTGCAGTTCTGTGCCAAAGAGCAAGCAAGGGTTTCATAGAAGCTGACATTTTGCATTATGCCCTTCATACTGTCTGAGCTGTCAGAAAATCAGATTTCCACTGATAACTCCCTTGCCAAATTTGGAGCACTTACCCATCTGTCTTTTAGAGCTAGGTTGTGTAAGCAGTGCACTGTCCGTGGTTATTGAGGCTCTGATAATCCTTACTATGGCTCATTCTAAACCTCCTGATAACTGCTGCAACTTCTGTGTTTTGACTGATATTTAAGGGCACCCATTTTCCTGTGTCATTTTCCATCTTTGTCAAGACTCATAGTCAGATTTTTTGTTCCGCTGGCAATTATTTTCAATGTGGCACTATAATGCAGACAGGCAGATAAGTCAAAAGTGAGAAATTTCTGATGCTCACAGACCATTTTATAACCATGTTCATGCAATTAGACTAATTGGAAATCACATGTGTACTTAATCTGGTTTAAGTGATTGCAGGTTTTCTAACTTGTGTATCAGTAAACACAGATGTATTTTATGGCACTAAACTTCTTTTTTGGTGCCTGTATTTTCATCACCTTTTACCTTGACATTAGGGTCGGCTGTGGCTCAGGTGTTAGAGCGGGTTTCCACTGATTGCAAGGTTGGCGGTTCGATCCCCGGCCCCCCTCCGCATGCTGAAGTGTCCTTGGGCAAGATTCTGAACCCCAAGTTGCTCCCGATGGCAGGCAGGCACCTAGCATGGAACCTCTGTGTGAATGAATAGATGAATGAGAAACACTGTAAAGCACTTTGAGTACCACTAAGGTAGAAAGTCGCAACATAAGTGCAAACCATTTACCATTAGTTTTCATTTGGAGTGGTCACCCACATGATCCAAAATTCACTTTTCTTTGAGGCCTCTACTCTTGAGGGAAATATTGTATCTTTACTTGTTGAATGTTCCCCTATTTTAACCAGCTAATTGCTACTTTTGTCTGTCAGATTTTTAGAGCTTCTTAGCTAAAAACAGCTTCTTCAGCCAAAAATGACACAAGAGCAGTGAGAGTTATTTAAGCAATAATTTAGCAAAACAATACGGTGGAAGACGTTAAAATGCTCCCTAGAACTGAGTGGAGCTGCAGATTCAGATAATGATTCTCACTGAGTTCATTACCAAGAGCAAAAAATACATCTGCGGTTTATTGTTAATATAGAGATATAGAATGGTTGATAAGAGCCACTTTAAGAGGGTGAAGTATTATAATTCCTCAAAATATATATACTTTTTAAGTAGCATCCTGCTCCCACATTTCAGATTCACTTCAACTGGTATTGGGCTGGTTAACTGTGTTCTAAGACTGGCTCCATGTACAGCGTCTTCATTTCATGTGCCAAAAATGCTTTAGGACACAAATTCTCTGGCGAGACTCATGGGAGGTATGAACTGAGCATGGGTGTTTCTGTTTGCTCTTTGCATTTTGTTCCTCGGGGAAATCTCACTGATTAAGTGCTACTATTTTGACAATATGTCAGCTCGCAGGGAGTGAAGATGAATTTATGTGCTTGGCAGTTCTGTAAACAGCATTGCTGACCAACATGTTTCCAACCTCATCCCAATGCCGTCTGAAAAAAAAAAAAAGGGTCAGAGGACTGCCTATTTTAGTGCTTTTGTCAGACTGGAAAGCTGTAATGAATCACTTAAATTAAAACCCATGAAGTGCCTCCTTTTAAAAAATTCTCTCATGAATAAATCTTTGGTGTAGCATCAGTGAGTGTGCATGAATTCTCCACGACAGAAATATACCAATTCCTAAAATGCATATGTATATTTCGTTATTTTTAGGACCAAGGCCCTCGCCAGACCGCTCTGTGAGTTGCCGTGGGAATAAAAAGGGCCCTTTATTAGAGATGGCACACAGGGGTCCTTCATGAGGCCCACGTGGGCACTTTATAACATCTGACATAAGCATTTGTGAGTGTGGTTACCAAGGCTTGTGGTTCCATCACTGACTCTGCATGGCTGATAGAGTCCAGTCTTATGGGGTTGGAAGGCTTACTCACTCTCTCTCCCCTCTCTACTGCACTTCAACCAAGAGAAACTAAAGGAGGGAGAGAGAAACAGATAGGATAAAGTAAGACCCATAAGTGGGAGAAACAACAGTAAGGCAAAATCTAGAAGTGCTGGACTAAAATCACACAGGAGCAGTTGTATAAATACCATGAACTGCATATAAAAGTTCTGAGGGGGGCTTTTGGATGAAAAAAGAAGCTATGAATCTCTCTTAGCCAATGCTATATAAGCCTGTATGAGAGGTGTTGGCTGACTTTATTACTTGTTACACAGCATACCTCTGTAATAACTAATATAGGTGCTGATCCTGTGCCCTTATCAGTGGGATGGCAACTTTTTCATTGCCTTTCAAAATGCATTTGACCATCACAAAAATTAGTCATTTGATGGTTCCCTGATCTACCACCGATATGGTTATGGTTAGGTTTGGGAAACTACTTTGTTAATTCTATTTAATGTTTAGAAATATCAGAAATAGTGTGAAACCAAGTCTACAGCTCGCCAAGCAGCTTTCAGAGGTTGAACTGCACAGTGATGCTTTGAGATACATGCTAATGTCAAAATGAAAAATGGAAAATTTTACATGCTGATGTTTAGCAGGTAAGCTGTTTATTACTTTCACTGTAATAGTTCTAAGTGGGAACCTCCAGAGCTAAAACAAATGAAGCCAATTTAGAAAGGCCAAAAACTGCAGTTCCTCAAATGTCCACTTGAGGCTGACTCCAAAGGCGAGTCAATCACTATAGACTTCCTTGTTAAAATGTCCAACTTTACTGCAGAAATAAACATGTGTACAGCCTGGTACTGGTTTTGGTCTCTATAGCTCATTTCCTTGTTTATGAAAACAGTGGAGGGAGTGAATGTTTATACAAGTCACATGTTTAAATTGCATTAAGGCCTCAGGTCATGCATGCATCTTTGACTGACTTGTGCTGCTCCACCCCTTTACTGATTAATGAATTAGCCGGACGTTAGGTGAAATCACACAATGGCAAGATCACAATGGCCAGAGCCACCACACAGAACTTTAAAGCCACCGTTCAGGAAACCAACAGGTGCTGTCATGGAGAGGTCATCCATCTTTATATACAGCAAATGATTAGTTTAGGTTAGTATCCTAAGATTTGTTCATTATTGCTTTCCTAAACACAAAATATGCAGTGGATCACCAAAGTAATTAAAGTTCACACGCTGGGAAATAGTTGACTAGAGATTTCACTCAAAAACGCGAATGTCAACATTGAGGCTATAAGAAAAGTCAGGCGATCACTAATCCACTGGGAACCTTGATTATCTGTACAAAATGTCTTCCTTCTGGACTAAAGTTGAAAACTAAATTGCCAATTGACTTATATTGCCTTCTTTAGAGTCCCTCAGCTAGCATGGAGTGGTGTCTTCGTTAAGGTGAGAAAAAGATTGTGGAATGATGCTAAAAAAAAACCATGGTTAAGTTAAGTGGAGGATTATGGTCATGTTCGAGCAAAACAATGTTTACAGTTGGTCGTAAACAACAGGCGAACAGCGGCCACTGGTGTCACCCTAACATCCACCCAGACCTCTTCCCTAAGTGGATTTGTGGTACATTAACAACATTATGCGGCTTCCACCTTTGCTTCTCACAGACAACAGTCATAATTCGCAAGGTTGTATGAGGTCCTACTCAGAAAATCATAAACATAGGTCATTTAAGGTATTTGAATAAACAACCAGTGCTGAAGTCTTTTTCTGGTGAGGACAAATCTCCAAATTTAGCTAATGTCGTCCAAGTCAGGAATGTTGGACAACCTGCTACCAGTTTGCAGGCCTTGCCTGAGTGTTTGTGTTTGTATCCGTATGTGTGAACATTGCTGGCATGGGCAAGCATCAGAGCTGAGTGCACAGAGGGGGGTCAGTGGAGTACTTGTAGACCAACTCAATGAACCCTGGAAGGCCAGTTCATCCTTCATTATTACCTTGTGCTGAAAGATCACAGTAAGAGAGAGGGAACAGGCTGCCTTCAGTTGTTTGTGCACACACAGAACACACTTTTATCCAGCTCACAATCCCTTATCTATCCCTTAAACCCTTACTTTTCCATTGCCTGTGAGCACCTTTTACTGAGTCATTTAATAAATCTGTTCTCTGTGGGGTTGGGTGGTTTTCAAAGCAACAAGGCTAACTTATTTCTTATGTCTGGACTGAGGTTTCTGAAACTTTTTGACCCAGTTTTCCTATCCCCCAAATTCTGTATGTTGTAATTCTGTTTTCAAGAGCAAAGACAAAGCTCCAAATAAATCACTTAGGCATTTGGACGTATTTAAAACCCTGACATTTATGCAGCAGTTTGACAAATCTCCCATGACCCTGTTTGCATATTAAGCAACCACAAATAGCATCTCGATCCCAAGGTTGAGGACTCTGGTGTAAACATTTTGAAGCTCTGCTGCTCTTGTGCAACAAGTTGAAATAAACTCGATCCATAAGTACTTAATGCAATGTTGATGTCCTCCTCCAGCGTGGACCACTTTTTTGGCTCTGAACTGTCTATCAAGGGAGACCACATAGACATTTTTAAGGTCCAGGGAGCCTCAGCGAGGTGCAGCTTAGCTTTCATGACTCTGTGATGGTGGGCGCCACTCATCTTCATGGTTGCGGATTCTAACCTCCAATCTGATGATTATGCTGTCTTGGCCATTCCAGCGTGTGTAGTCATACCTGTGGGTTGGGTGGAAGATGCAGACAGCTAGTGAGTTGAAGTTGAGCTTTTATGGTGTGAGAAGCAGCCCCAGGTCTAAACGTGGTCTCGGTGGAGTCTGTCACGGTAGGTTTGGTGAGAGGGGGCAGACAATGGCTCCTCTGGTGCTTCTGTGGTTAGAGGCTTCTGTGGTCAGAGCGGATCTCGGTTGCAGTATGATTCGAATTAGCTTAAACCTACTGTATATGTCTTTGGGCTAATGCCTTTGGTTAATAGCAAGCCAGTCTATATGTGGGTTATGTTGAGCCGATAACCCGACGTCAGGCTTGTTTGTGAGACCTTAGCTGGATGAAGTTGCTATGTGGGCTATTTGCTGGTTGAATATGCGCCGTTGGTTTGGGTTAGAGGGAGTTGGCCTGAGGAGCTGAGGATGTAGCAGACATGCACAGTGGTGGGAAGTATGTGGTAATTATTGTGTTCAGCACTGCCATCTGTCAACTCTCTCCTTCTAGATATTTACTGGACCCACATTCCTCCTGCTGGGTTGGTGGATGGGATGCACTTTGTACTGCATGTGTGTGTGTGTGTGTGCGCATGCATGCTTGTGTGTGTGTGTGGTAAATGCATGCATCTAGTGCACAAAGTGGTGCATATGGTATGTACACCAGATTCAAAGCCCTGGGCCATCTTCCATTATAATACCTCATTGTCCAATTCTTCTTCTCCCTCCCTTTCTCTCTCACATAGTTATTTTCTCATGGTTTATATCCCCTCTACAGATTCAGTTTGTCTTTTTGAGTTATTTACATTTTTTAGAGACGCAGTTATTCATTGAATATACAAATATAACTCAGTCTGTTTATATGTTGTGTGTATGTTAGATTGCAAACATTCTCCTTGTAATGATGTGCAAAGCATTAGGTGCATTAGTTGTGCCTGTCTGCAGAGTGAGGGGTACAAATGCTTTTCATTAGAAAAACAAAGTCCTTTTTGCATCTTTGGTTTATATAGTTACCCACAGCCTTTCCAAGAAACACAAATAAGAAAATCTGCTTGGTCGAGTTTATCTTCGGTGTTGGTTTTAAGTGTACCTGTTATGGTATGTGCTGGCCACCCTCCACAGATTCAAAATGAGCAGAGCTCCTGGCTGTGCACATGGAAATCTATCGAGAGCTTATAGACGTTTGACTTTTCTGTTTGTGCTCTAAAGCTGCTAGAAATTTGATTTGACTCTGCGGGGGGTGATGAATAAATGAATACAGATGAATAAAGATTTGTGCTTTCCTTCCTCTCTGTCACTTCTATCTCTCTGAGTGTCTGATAAAGGAGCAGTGGTCCTAGTCTCTGGAGGGAGTAGCTTTAGTGGCATTGCCTGCAGAGTTAGCACTGATTTGGGGGATTATTATAATCCAGTCAGCCACTGATTCGTTAACCAAGAGTTGAGGAAGCCTGTAAAAGTGTTATGATGCAAAAGAACAGAGAAGTCTGTATATAGGACACAAGACAGATAGGGACATGCAGTTTGTCCCTATCTGTCTTTTGTGAAGGTTATGCAAGACAGACATGCAGCAAGTTTCCCCAAACTTCCTCTACCTCCCAGAGGTACATGCATGAGCATTTGCCATGGTTTGATTATGGCTTCTCTCAGCTTCACACAGCTCTACCTTCCATCCCCACGCAGGCTGAGACGTGCACTGATGTCAGAGGAACGACTTGTGTCTGAGAGCTGCTCTTGGCAAGCGACCAGACAGGTCGGTCAGTAAACACGGCACAGGTCCCCTGTAGTGTGTTTGATGTTGCCTGCTGTATATACAGCAGGCAAGGTCCAAGCAGTGGTCTTGGCTGTCACAGTGGGACCCTCGAAGGAGTCTGTGTTGTTGTAGGAAGGGTCCCAAGCCACGGCATTAGCTCTTCTTCCCCACAGCCACTCATGACAAACCAGCAGGCTTCAGATGTGGCTTTTTCACACACACAAGAGCAGAGTGGTTCAGACTAATATTTTATAGACCTGTAAAAACAGCACCATAAACAGAGGCTTCACTGAGTAACACACGGGGGTCTTGTCCTGTAAAACCACAACTCATCAAGGCAATGATTTTAGTGTATGTGTGTGAAGCCATTAAAATTCTGCCATTATGACGCAGGGTGTTCAACCCTCATCTGTAAAATGAGGTGTGTGATTCTATATATGTGAACTCAGCAGTTTATAAGACCTGGCAGTAGGTGCTCCACATACATAGCGTTCAGTGTGGATGTAATCTTTTTAGCACAGCGTAAGTGACGACTTTACTGACATCTCAGCTTTTCCTTGAAGGTCTGCGTTTCTCATGGTAATAAACTTTATGTGTTGGCTATATCTCCCACTGGCTGGACTCTCAAAATCACACTTTCCTAAATCAAAAATTCCAGTAAAATTTAGTTCTCTGAAATATTGTATGGCGGAGTGTTCCCAGAATAGGTTGTTCCTAGAAAACTGGGTGCTAATTCTCAGGAATGCATCTGAAACCAAAATGTGGGCCAAATGGTTTCTACGAAAGTCAAACTTGGAAAGAGATTGACACCAAGATTTTTTGGACTATCTCAATAGGGAGCATTATGGTGGGAAACGGGATGGGGAGGTGCACAAGGGGGAGGCGGGGTGTCTTGAAATGATCATGTTGCTCATGATTCAGGGATGATTGATCCACCGAGTGAGCATTCTTCCTTTTCAACCTTAATGGACTAGATGGTGGGCACTGAGGCCGGCATTGTTTTCGGAGCCACACGCATGCACACATGCACGCACACACACTGCTGCGCCAAGCCTGAGTGCCACCACACATGAATGGAGATAAATGCAGTGAGTGCCTGAGGTTTCCAACGTGGCTGTGTTATATGAGTAAATGATTAATCCGCATAGTTGGACCCTGTCTCCTGTCTGCAGCGGCATACTCCAAGGCCACACAGCTGGTACCAATTTGCGTTCCCCCGCCACATCGTGATCCAACTGCATGTGTAGGAATCATGGCTTATCGCGGCAGTAATTCACTCCTTCCTCCCATGCCAAGGCTATTCTTGGCCTTTCTGCCTCTTTATTTTTAGTCAGGGCCGCTTCTCTGGGTCATTTAAACGGCCTTGATGTGGTGTGTTCACTCAAAGCAATGGACCCTGGGTCCTAAACTGTCATGAATCACCTTTGAGATGCATGCTTCACTGTAGTCACAACACAAAAACAGCTTTGTGCTTCTCTTAAAAGCTGCAGATGTTACCGCTCACCTGGATGTGGTCGAACGGAGAACGTATCTGTGTTTATTAGCTCTTTCGTGTGACTCGTACACTTGTGTGGGTGTACATTTACATGTGTTTGATTTTACCCCTCGCTGAATCAAGTCTAAATGGTATCATGCACAAAAAAAATCTGGGCCCAATTAAAGCTTTGGCAAATGAGAACGCAAATAAAAATAGACAGGACAGTCTCTGATAAATCTTTGTTGGAGCATGTCTACTTTAAGGCATCTAAGTGGTCCCCCATAGGACCTGTATTGTATTTCCAGGCTGCAATAGACCCTGAGGTGACCTCACAAGAGGACAGATGGCCCCCAGGCACCTCATTTGATGACCTCATTCACCGGTCAGCGGGAAATGAACTCGTCTCCCCGTTCTCTGTGTCTTGGCTCATCCCGAGGTTCCTGGGTAGACTGAGAGCCACAGGGAACATGGAGTGCATCCCAGATTAACATAATGGAGTTAATTGATCAACTAAAGTTCAGTCAGGGGACAGTCCTCGAATTCTCTCACTCCTTTTCTGTTTGTTACTCACTGAGGTCCAAGATTACCTCACTCCATTCATCGCTTCATACCTGAATCTGAGCTCTCGGTTCACATCAGATAGCAGTGACTGCACCTTTTGTCTCTTTCTGTTAACTTTTCTTTGTTCCGCTCTCTTATTTCTGTTCATGTGGACACTGAAGGCAGATGGACGGTTAGGTCCAGTCCGTGAGATGAATGTAGATGAAACATTTCTATATTAAAGGAATTATCTGACGTTTTGAGAAATGGGATTATACATGTTCTTGCCGAGAGTTAGATGATAAAAGAGACACCACTCTCATATCTGTATGCTAAATATAAAGCAGCAACCAGGAGACAGGTTAGCTTAGCATAATAATGGACTATTTCTTGTCCGGGCGCGGTTCCGGGAGTCTTGTCATCACCATGAGCCTGCCAGACAATCGGAGGGGGGAGACTCTACACCTGTTTCCTACTTGTCTTTTTCTGAGAACTGTTAATCAGACTACCTCCAGAAGTGTTTTGGTTTTGGACTAACCACAAACAAGACAAATGTCTTCTATAAATACTGTTTGGGCTGGCAGCTTGTGTGGCCTGCACTTGAGCTAGCCATTGAGGTGAGCTCCAACCTATATCCACTGCGAGTCGGCCTTCACTTCCTTTCGGTGACAGTGTTTACCTTCACACACACTCTAACTTTATGTAACAAACTGATTATAGCCTGGACATTGTTATTATAGAGCCAGATGTAAGAGCCAAAATTAAAAAGTATTCAGGTCTTTTACATACATTATACATACATTAGATTATTAATAATGAAACATCAGTCTGCCTGCAGCATGTTAGTGTTGTAGCTGCTGCAGGTGAAGCTAAATAAGATAACTGAGGTTTGGATAGGTGATTAATGGGAGAAGAACGGAGAAAAAACATAGTTCTCTTTTTTATGTTTTCGCTAATCCTTGATTTTTGCTGAGATATTGGATCATTTATGGAAATGAAACCATGTGGGAAGTTTGGAGGGAAAATCACAGTTTGGTGGAGTTGTTAACACCTCATTGACATCTGAAATATGACCCAGGCTACACACTGCTTTTTGTAAGCTGTCAGAAACTAAAACCCCTGGTTCAATCCTTAACAACATGTTGTATTTTAAAAGTACTATTATAGTATCCATTGCGTAAAATCTTCATTTTAAAAGTAACTGAACTTGAAATGGAGTCAAATGTACAATATTTTCCTCTGAAATGTTGTGGAGCGGAAGTATAAAGCAGCATAAAATGGAAACACTCAAATAAAGTACCTCAAAACTGTACATGAGCAGAGTACTTGAGTAAATGTTTTTTCACCACTAATTAATTCACCACTAATTAATACCAAATGATCACAAGTTAGATCACAAGTTATCTAACTTGTGATAAGATAGCAAAAAGAGCAAACAAGTAATAGTGGTTGTACACCAAAAGTTACGGTTTCAAACTAAATCAAAATAACACCAATCCAGGATAATGCATATTGATACTGACTTTTTATTGTTAAAAGGAACTAATGTACTGTCATATCAAGGAGTAAAATGTGTTGTGACTGCTAAATTATTAATTGATTGTAATCACTACCAAATAATTTGTCTTTTTTTTTTCTACTATTCTCTGTACAGTGATGGAATAAAGGACCACTAAAGAGTACTTTACCACATTTAATCTATCATGGTCCTAGAGGAGCTTTGAGTCTGTTGCATTCTACTTTTTGCATGTAGTTTCCATATTTATAATCTAACCTTTATTGATCCCCTTGGGGAAATTCCTTCTCTGCATTTGACCCATCCTATTCAAAGTTAACCTTAACTATACATACTAGGAGCAGTGGGCTGCCGCAGTGCCCGGGGAGCAGTCAGGGGTTAAGGGTCTTGCTCAAGGGCCCACATTGGTGGTGACTGGGAAAAGCGGTCACTCTCACTTTCCCACCTCAACTTCTTGCAAGTCCGGCGACTTGAACCGGCGACCCACCGGTTACAAGTTCGCAACACAAACCAAATTTTTGTGTGTGCAGTATTACTCTGACATAAAAGAATGATAATATAATAAACAGGTTATGCATATTACTTTCGTTTTCTCAGGTGCAACTTCTACAAATTGCACCAACATCACTTTCATTGGGTGATTCACTGAAAAGAAGCCTGTGCTCAGTGTTGTAGAGCTATTCTGATGGTGTTATACTCTTTTTTAACTTCCTGTAACTCCAAATTATTTTTATTTTATTTTACAGCTGTAAAACATATAACATGGCACATACAGGAATTTAGTGGAATCAGTTAATGTTTTTCAAAAGAAAGACTGATATTTAGATAGTTAGCATCTGTCAGATTTGTTTGTTTGAAATTTA
>OMNN01098764.1:27308-41254 GCA_900302755.1 Chromis chromis | reverse complement strand
TGTTTGAAATTTACAGAGCCGCTGCTGTGTACGAACACCAGATATATTTTCCTTGTACACACAGAATGGACAGACATTACCTGACTTTGACAAAAAGTGTATGAGATGAGTATTCCTGACTCTATCTCTAAGTTAAATATACAGAACAAAAATATAAACACAGTCTGTAATATTTTATTAAATTCTAACCATTCTTTTTAACACAGGGGAATGAGTATTTGTTGTTCCAACACACAGCATCTCTACAACAGAATGGATGTCATTAAACAACGCAGTGTGCACGATACTGGAAGTGATAATTAGCAGATGGAGAGTGGGGTCAAGGAGAAAAAACATCACATGTCAGTTACGAGTCACACATCTGCAACACATGGAGTCAATGAGGTTGTTGATGCTCTTGTGGAATGTTGTACCACTCGTTCTGAAGAGGTTGGCAAAGTTAGTGGACATTTTAGGAGACAGGATCATATTGTGGGACACCCAGCGCATCCCATCGATGTTCAAGAGGTGACATTTCTAGTATATGCAGGACATGATAGGACTGGAGCATTTTCAGCTGTTAGAAGGACATGAGGACATGTGTCGTCTTGTTCAAACGTCAAGTGAAGGTGGCGAATGAACCGGATAACCATGGGTGTGATGGTTTCCTGTCAATATTGCTAGGCATTGAGATTGCCATTGCTAAAATACAGATATGTTCGTTGTCCATTGGCAAATCTCTGTGCAAGGTTCACATCCACATAGCATTAACATGTACGAAACCAAATGTGCTGCCCTGTACAGCTGTAAAAGAGACCTGTCCATAAAAAGAACCATCCTCCATCATGCTAGTGTCCAACTAACGTGAGTGGTTGCCCACTGGAGCCATTTATGACATTGTTCTGCCGTTAAATCAAAGCCTCAGTATCAGCGACGAGATCATAAACCAACTTCCCTCAGGCGATTCCTCACAGTTTGATTGTGCACACCAACATCATCAGGAGTCTCTGTCACGGATTGCAAATGATTTTACAGATGGATAAACCAGATGTGATGATGCTGGGCTCAGGTGATGGTCTGCAGTCATGTGATGGGTGGTCTATGATACCATACTGTCTGAAATCATTTCCTAGACAATATATGATGGAGTTGTGGGCATTCAAGTGCCTGGCTACGGCCCAAACTGAGATGCCAGCACCCAACATGCCAACAGCCCGTTCTTGTCTTTCTCATGTCATCTGTGGCTTTACTTCATTTAAATAAATCTACATTTTAAGGTTTGCGTGTCTGTCTACTGGCCACGTGATCTGATCAAAGTCCTTTAATGCCACATCGGACTAGCGTGTGGATTAACTTGGGAATTCTGTCACCAGTTGAACTTTAAAGCTCAAAAGCTCTGTGTGCACAACTGAACCCTTTAGGAACCATAACAATAGAAATGAGATTCATTGTTTGCTGCGTTTAAAGTTCCTTTAACCTAAAATTTGCAGTTTTAATTTCCAGAACCCTTCTCAACTGAGAAACAACAGTTCTTATGAAAAAAGGTCTTTTTGTCCTGAAATGTTGAGTTTAATGAAAGGACTGCTGAGAGTGCATGCACTGTTAAAGTTAAAGCTCTCTAGACACTCTTTTTGTTTTGAGTTCCATCCCTGACCTTGCACATGTTTTAAGATTTTGACAGGAACAGACTCTCATGTTGTCTTTGTGCTGACTCTGGCATGAGCAGCAGCAGCTGTAAGATCTTCATGTTAAATGAGAATGAACTCTTCAAACTGAGAACACGAACTAAGATAAACCTAATACAACAGGCCACATTAGTTATGTTGAAATGGATGTTTGAGTTCAAAGAACGACAAAAGAAGCTCAATAAATGAACAAACAAGACAAAAGTTTACACATTAGGCCATTTTAAATAAGCTGAATTAGACTTGAAAGTTCAAACAATGATCAGACCACTTAGCAATAGATTAACACATCTAAATCAAACAAGGACAACAGGATATTTAATCACGATATGTTGATGACTGGTTTAGAGCATCTCTGAAATGGCGAGGACTGTGGGGTGCTCATGGTCTGCATTGGAGAGCACCTACAGACAGTGGTCAGAATGTAGATTGTATATAAAAGATGGATGCAGCCTCTGAGTCTGAAAAGTAAAGACAACATGGAAGTGCATCTAACCTGTATTCTGTAAAACAGCCAGCAGGGGGCAACTCTTTGGCTTGCAAAAAGAAGTCAGATTGTATAGAAGTCAATGAGAAACTGACCCTACTTCTCACTTGATTTGCTACCTCAGTAAACATTTTCCTAATGAGTTTATGGTCTCAGTTGATAGTTTCAAGGCTTTTTGAAAATGGCACGGTGCTTGTTTTGTAAATTGTGGTCCCATTTAGAGTAAAATAGAGGATCCGGCAGAGTATGTTTTCACCAGATTCACAGTTCGTTGTTACATCTGGTTCCCAAGCCAATGCCAAACGTGATGCTTTGAGTTGGTAGTCCACAAACCAATGGGTGACGTCACAGTTTCTATGCCAATCTTTTATATTCAGTCTATGTTGCTGTGGCTCCAGTTCGCATTTTAAGATCTGCTGCTAATGCCTTGGTGCCAGATACCACAGGGCATCTTTTATAGAGTCCACGCCTCGGCAGGTTGGAGCTGTTTCGGCGGCACACTAAGGACCAATGCATGTTACGCAGAGGCGGTCATAATGTTTTGGCTCATCAGCGTATAAAACGGTGAAAAGCCTTCTGTATTCAAGCTTGGAATAGATTCCCACAATTCTGGAAGCTGAAACCGTGTTTAAAAACCTCAAGTGACAACAGACAGTCGCAGAAACCGAGGTCGTGCTGAATCTTCATGTCTGCTGTCAAAACACTTTTGTTTGACTGGCATGAATGTGGTACCAAGGCCTCTACACACATATACATGCAGATATGTGTGTATTCGGACTCACACACTGACACACGCACATATATACTCCACCATGATAGTGAATCGATGCTTTAAAGATTCTCACACTGAGAGAGTGTTGTATGGTTGGTGGTGAAAATTAGGTTTCACTTTGGCAAGTCACAACCCATTAGCTGTAAGACTGATGTTGATGCTTGAGCTGACTCCAGAACTGTCATTAGGCTAGTTTTATATGGCCTGACCAAGCAGAAGTGCCCGCAGGGGGTATTTAGCTGGCTGCCACTTGAGCCAAGATGCTGTTCATCCTTCATTTCGTCTTTCTACTGCATTAATGCAGCTTTAAGAGATAAAAGATTGACTAGAAGTTGAGGATAGAGAGGAAGACTAAGGGGCGTAGTTGGCAAAAATAATGACCAATTCCCGAAGCATGGAGGGTGAGCCTTGCCAAATATTGTGGGTGAGAAAGTGAGATACATGGCTTGAGAAATTAATGGAAGCATGAGGGATATACTGAGGTAACGTCTAATGCCCTCCTGCTTACTGGCTTATGTAGATCAGTGTTCCGTCATTAAAATATCTCCACAGGATGAACCTCGTCCTCGGCTGGGGGAGCAACTACAATCTCTTTAAAGCTTCAAATTAGCTTAATAATGTGTGTGCAAGCATGCAGGAGTGAGTGTTTTTGCAGCTGCAGGGATATGTGTGTGGAAAAGTGCCTGCATAAGAGACGAGCTGAAAAGGGGGGGTTACTCAAGGTAGCTCCTGTTGTGGCAGATAAGCTGCCACCGGCTATTCAGGGATTTGCCAAGATACAATTTGTATCATCAGAGTTACTGTTAATTACTTCCAGGAAGGAAAATATTGAAGGAGTATTGAATTTGGAAGGTTGGTGTGGCTGATATGCATACTTGTGAACTGAATTTTAAGATTTTAAGCGCATAGATCATTATGCGAACATACTGTGGCAGTTTCTGGAGATCTGTCCAGGGCGTATCCCGCCTCCTGTCCAATGTCAGCTGGGATTGGCTCCAGTGCTCGGCAACTCTCTGCAGGATAAATCAGTCATGGCTAATGAATGGATGGAAGTAATGTATTATCAAGGACTTAACGTTCATGTGTAAGTCATCAATGCAGGCAAAGTTTGTCACGTAATAATAAGCAATTATTTCCGTATTCATAGAGGTCATCAGTAAAGGGTTGCTGTTATCAAATCTTGTGTTGTAAATGTTAATAAGATGTGAACTGATGGATTTGGTTCAGACACTCTGCCGGGTTTTTAAATAGCCAAAGTATCTTTCTGTATTATGGAGCTACTTTAAAAGACTCAGTCATGCTAGATAAGGATAAATGTCAGCCCAATTTTTCACACTGTCCTTGCGATTAAATTATTTTATCGCAGCCAACAAGAGTTGGATGTGCATGCTCTCAATCAGCTGGAGAAAGACTCTTTTGGCTAAAAAACTTGGAAGTGTGAGGAAGTCTGAAGAGGCTTTCTTGGGGCACAATCTTTGAGTGTGGTCTCTTTCTCTTTAACGGAAGGATCTGGTTTGTTTTAACCTGGAGTATTTCCTATTAATACTGCTGTTTTGGCTTTATGGATCATGCTAACTTTGCACTTTCCATCATGTTCATAGAGGTTCAAGGAAATGAGGAGTTGCACATATCAGCATGTGAACAGTCTGTATGAGGACGAGTAGCTCGAGAGGTGCTAGAAAGTGAGATATCCAGCACATAACACGACTTTGCTGTCATATTAATCTTTACTTCCTGTAAGCAGCATTCAGTCCAGCCAGTCTTGGTGTTTCTTCCACAACGGCAATCCTAATCAAGGCAATAAATCCACAAGTTGGTAGTTCCACAGCTAAGATTACTCTCATCCAAGGACACATGGAGATTTTCCAAATCTGCCATCAACAATTCCCTTTCTGTGAGCACAGGGACACCACCAGTTTCCAGACGTCTTTCTGCATCTGCCTCCATCCTCCGTGTCTCACCTTCGATTTGATTGTTCTCCTTGTCTGTGGACTCCAGTTTAAATAAACAGGACTGAACATTGAACTGAAATGACCTGCAATTGCAATATGGTCCATGAAGTAAGCGGCCAATGCACTTCGCTGTTTAGTTTCCAGAAAGTCATGGATGTATACGACATGTGTGGATGAAGATGCCAGTAATTAGATCGGTTGGCAGGTTGTCCTGGAAGGAGATTCCTAATGCATTCAGCATAATGTCAGTTCTAAGCAGCTAATTTCTATGTTTACTTTTGATCAGACCCAAAAACAAACAAGTAAAATGGTTCATGCTGTAGGGAGCTTAAGCCAGACGCCCCGATAAATACGCTGTTCACAGGTGGTTTTGTGCAACTCCTTGTTTCCCCAAATTTCTAGCCACATTAATGGGAAATTCACCAGGCGGAAATAAACTAGAATTCTTCATTAATACATCCATGTGGAATCCAACTTGACTTACTGTAGTTTTTAAATAAGTGTGTGGTACGATCTTTTAATTTATTTACAAGAAAGTTAATAAGCACATTTTCCAAAATTGTAAACTATTTTGTTACCCTTATAGAAATTTGAAAGCCTTATAGTTACAACATATCAACTCCCTATAATGTAAGTGTTATTAGAAAGCACTGCCATGAAGCTTTTATGAGAGTGTGTGCGTATGGCCATGTGTGTTTGTACTCGCCCAGATCTCAACATGAGCCACCACACCAGTCAGCAAATCATCCACAAATGACCTAAAACAGACAGAAGCCAAATTAAAATCTAATTTGGGTCTTAAATCATTGCACCTGTGTCTGACAGGCTTGGGCCTCTCAGGGTATTGTCTGTGAGTGTGTGTGTGTGTTTGAAGGTTTTACATGCTGCCAACACCTCAATTCTTGCTGCGTCTGGCCAAACACAACACTGGCACAGCAGCAGAATGGCCATAGCCAGGGCAGGGGCATCCAACGGGAGACTGCCAAGCTGAAGCAGCAGGAATCAAGTCTATGCAGAAAAAAGGTCACATCCTCACCTCTGCCCTACAACCAACGCTGCCACAACACAGGGCTTGAGTGGCAGATTAGCATCTATGTGTAGAAGCCATCAAAACAAGAATGCATGCATTAAGACCCCTCTAATAACCCTGGATTTGTGTTCAATGTAGTTGAAACTTTCAAGAAAACATGCTGTGATAGGAACCGTCGCTAAAGGCAGCTAAAATGTAAATCAGCAGAAGCAGAGATCCGAGATTTTGTCTCTGACTGAGCGTTATTCAAACTGCGGCACTGAAATCCTTCCTGTATGTTATAATAATGCATTTGTAGACATCTGCTGGCCGCGCTGTAACTGTTTAACTGTTTTGTGGAAAAAAGCAGTGCTGATAGATATTATTTGTCAAATCCAGTTTTTCCACCATTCATCACAGGGGTAGGGGGTAATTGTGGAGGGTACAGCATATGGAACATTCCACCGAGGGAGGAATGAAGGGGGTAGAAAGATTCAGCATCTCTCCTGTGCTGGACAGAGCCTTTCGAACTGTCCTCCATTAAAGCATGTGTTCTGATGAGTGATTCAGTGTGTCTATATTGGGCAGGAACTCGAAACAGTGACATGAAAATGCAGTTGGCAGCAGCTTCACAAATCCCACATCAGGACCCAGTGAAAACCATAATCACCACTTTCATTTTTCAGCCTTGTTTATTTCAGAGGCTGGGGTTACAATTAAGACCATTTGCCTTGCAATTACTGTGTTAAAAATAATAAAACAATTTCGGCCTACCTAAAATACCTGCATTTTGTGTAATGATTCAGGGCGTGCAAATTGAAATTGCAATGTTTGGACATTGTCAGGGATCTGTGTGAAGTTGCCAGAGTGATAGAACTATGTTTATCTGGATGTTTGTCTGCTTCTGGATTGCTAGCCCTTTGTCAGATTGCAGCCAAACCCTGGTCACAATTTCTGCCTGACCTTCGCAGGATAATTTTAGCTGTGTGGATGTATAATGTCATGATTTACTGCAAGGATTAGTTTTTCAACAGCCACAGCGTAACTGAGGAACGTCTCCCGAAGGCCAGTAAGTAAATTCCCCTGTCAGTAACCCACCCCCGCCCACATGCTCCCCACCACACCACTTACCCTAATTTTCCCAATAAAGTCACACAGCTCGGCCAATGTCTGCCCTCAGGCACTCAGAGGGGCAGCGGCTTAGGGCGAAAAAACAGAAACCAACACTGCACAAACGCCCACGCGAACACCTTTCCATTGTGCTGCATTCACTTTTCATCCCGGGGTTGATATTCCATCATATTAAACCTGCAGTGTGGAACTTTTGTCTCCCCCTTCTGGCAGCAGGAATAACTACAGAAACACTGCTGATGCTTGTGACATACTGTTTATTGTTTTCTCTCTAGACTGTAACGCTTCCCCTGAACGATGAGTTTATTCTTTATCTAGAGTATCAGAAACTTTTCTTGGACACTTCCTAGGCTTTTGTGCAATACTCGTAGTTGCTGTAGCCTGAACCGTCTCCGTTAGTCCACTGAAAACCAATCACTGCTGGTTAATATAAAATGAATCGCTAGTGGGGTGCCAACGCGTTATTATCCCCACAAAAAAGCAGATTTAAAACTCAGGTATGTTGCAACATACATCATTTATCTGGCGCTGTGAACAGCCATGCATTTATACCTAAAAGTCCCATACTTTAGCTTTAATGAGTGCAGCTTTAAAATCCATTTTATTACAAAAAATGAGATCCGATTCCTTCACACCTAAAGAAAACCACACCTTTGGTACTCCTTCACAACATTTGTCATGTTTCTGTATTTCTGTGCTTCCCTACAGACTCATCTCCATATTTGCCCCTCTCACTTTAATGTATCATTTGATCTTTTCCTTACAACTTTCCTTCCTCCGGCTCCTCTGTCATGTTTTTAAGGCCTAAATCCATCCACTCTTGTAAGACTTGTAAGATGTTTGGCACCGACGAGCGCCACGGTGTGTGTGCGAGGGCGGCACGGATGTGGATGTCTGTGTTTCATGTGTTTGATCCAGTTGTTGTGGAATCTTATTCAGACTGTGACACATGTGCTGTTGATGAGAAATAGCGAGCCCATAAAAGTTGTGCGTCACGTCCCACGCAATGCGAGCCGTATAGGCACGAGGCCTGGTTGTGCCGTGTGGGGGAGAGCTTGCAGTGCACGGAAAGCTCATGTCTCACACCAAGCTCTGTGCTGCAGGCCCGCATACACTAATTAGACCTGATATACAGCCTGATGTGTGCTGATTGAAAGCAGGCTCATCTAACTCAGGACAGGGTCCTGTTGCACTGCTGTGGATCGCCGGAGGGTGTCATTTTGTTTCCAGTCGCTTGTCTAAGGTCAGTCAGTCTTCAGACAAATCTCTTTGGTAGTGATATAGAGAGGGTAAACTGATGCAGATCTATTGGGTATTATGCATTATAACTTATTGACGGTGTAAAAGGATGTGGCGGTTTGCGCTCTCGCAGGGCTCTGCAGCTCGCAACCAGCTGTCCATGTGGCGACAGCTTCAGCTACACACAGAAATGAGTGGCATGCACCAGGCAGCACAGGCCACGGCACCATGCCAACCATGCCAGGCACTCCCTCGAAGCCTCTTGCAGCATGCGCCCCGTGTTGGATGTGCTAGACTATAGCGCCTTGCTAGAAAAACACCAAGCTTGCTTTCTAACTGTATCTCTCTTTCTTTTCTAATCTGGTCATACAGTATTTGCCTTACTTGAGTGAGCATTACATGGAGCAAGACTGCCTGATATCTCCCCCCCACCCCCCAGGATTCAGTCTGTCCACTCTGTCTCTCATAAAATGGATCACTGGGGAGGTATTGAGATGGCAGGACAATTATCCAAAGAGCTGTTTTCACTGGAACTGCAATCAAGCACCTGGAAAACTCAGCCATCCACAATCAGGCTCTTAGCCAAAGCTTTACTATTTTTTTATTGAGAAAGTTTCTATATTCATTGTTGTCAAGCAGATTCTTTGTTAAGGTGTGGATTCCATTAGGAATGTTATATAAGGTCAGACACAAGGCTCTGTCTTCGCTCTATTTTGTCCATTCTACAGATTTGCGAGGAGAATGCTCTCGGTGACCTCCAGCAGTTTCACGTTAATTATATATATATAAAAAAAGAAACTGCTGGGACAGTTTAGCAGCTCTGACCAACAACGTGTAGAGAAGAGCCACACTTGTGATTTTACAGCTGGTCTGCAATTGCAGAGTAATTATAGATTAAGAAAACATGACTTGTGTCAATGCAATAATGGCAGCCCAATGACAAATATGCCTTTAGCAGCCCAGCACCTGGTGAAAGACCAATTGTTAGGTTGAACTGCATGCCAGCTTGAAAAGAACACAGCGGGTACACTGGGTTCATTTTTCCAACATTTGTCTTTGTAATGAACCAACATTTTTCTTTGGGACCTGCCATTTGTATGAAGCTTAAACAAATTATGTTCCAATAGCTTTTTCAATGACCCAGAGGTGATTTGACTTTCCTTCAACTCGCACATTATTAGTCAAAATATCACATTTCTATTTGCTTGGTGAGGACTGTATGTACAAGAGTGTCCAGTGGAGATGTTGACTTGACTGATGGCTGCCTCAACTTAATAGTCCATCACATGTGTTTTTTAATTCCTGATCAGGCCATTTGTCCTAATAGATTGCTTAGTAATTCGGTAGTAAATCTGTGTGACTAGTTTAAAGGTGAATGGTAAATCACCAGCACAAGGACAGAGCTTAAAGCTAGCGTGGGACTTAGATATAAATGACCAAATTACCCGACTTTACACAAGTTTGCACAATGCTGATTAAGGCTCTCAAAGGCAGGTAAATCTCTCTGTGTTTTGCAGTATACTTGAGTTTAAAATCTGGTTTCTGTGGTGACAGTCACAGTCCTGGCTCACTGATGGTGATGAGTTTTATGTCAACCAGTGATGACTTCTTTCCCAATGCTGAAGATGGGAACAATTTCAGTGACGAAGATGGAGTACGCTATAGCAACTGACAGTATGGTGGAGCCTTTGGCACAAAAAACAAACAAACTCAGGAAGCATCCATGGAAAGTTTCTGATGCTCCAGATAAAAAAGAAATTCAGTGATAAGAGGAAGGACTACAGTCTGAAAACGACCAACAGCGAGGCATATGTCCTAAACACAAGACAACAGTGTTTGAGAAGTTACTCTCACTGCCATAAGGGGGAGACAAAAGTTCTGCACGGCAGGTTGAAAGCAATAGTTTGAGTTTTGTGGAAATACACTTATTTGCTGGGAGTTAGATGAGAAGATCAATGCCATTCTTACACACCTAGCTGGAGTAATTTAGCTTAGCTTAGCAGCACGACTGAAAATGGCAGGAACCTGCTGACCTAGCAGTGTCCAGGGATGACAAAACTTGCCTGCATCTTTTACAGTTTACAAACGAACACAAAAATCAGATAGAAAACTAGTAGCATCTCATGAAACAGCAAATTGTCATTTAAAAACACATGAGGTATTTTGAGCTTTTGAGGTGTTGTTGCCTTTTAGAGCCAAGCTAATTGTTTCCTTGTTTCCAGTCTGTAAACTAAGCTAATTGTGCTAAATTTAGCATAGTACCATACAGGTGTTAACCACGGACTTTAACTAGAATGCACTCAAGCGAGATGCAGACTCACGCCGGATGCCTTCCTAAACATGGCAGGTAGCCCTGTGAAGTTGACCTTTGACCTTTTGACCCCAAAATTAATGGGTGACCGGGGTAGGTCAAGATGAACATCTCTGCAGAGTTTGATTATCCTATCTCAATTTGTTATCGAGTTATGGTGCGGACATACACACCCACATACATACAAACAGACAGACAGACAGACAGATAGACAGACGGCAGTAAGTTCAAGGTCAAAGGTCAAGTTCAAGTTCAAGTTCAAGGCCAAGAGGTGCAATGTGGTAGTCCTACCCTTAGATATACCACAGTTCATCATTGCAAGCTTATATTGTAGATTATAAGGGGATTTTGCACTAAATAGCCCTGTGACCTTGACCTTTGACCTTTTGACCCCAAAATTAATGGGTGACCAGGGTATGTCAACATGCACATCTGTGCTGAGTTTGATTATCCTATCTCTATTTGTTCTCGAGTTATGGTGCGGACATAGCCACCCACACACCCGCATACATACCCACATACATACATACATACATACATACATACAGACAGACAGACGGCAGTGACCGCCCTACCCACGGCCAACTCCGTCGGTGTGGGTAATGAAAGTACCATGTATAGACTACAATGCAAATAGGGTGGCTAGTAGAATATAACAAATGAATGCATTTCCGTATATTGCAAAATATATAATACATGGCATCTGTGTGAAATCTTTTGAAGGCAATTGTTAATTTCAGTTAAATGGCATCAATAAAATATGTTACCAACGATTTCTGCGATTCAGACCATTCCTCATTTCAGCTGACCTCTCCACTGCATCGAGGCCACAGTGTCTAGTGATACTGCTTATCCACATTCATAAATGTAATGATTTTAATTACCCATGACTATGTTTTTCTGAAGCCATACAGAAAAAAAAAACAAGCAAATGTAAAATGCAGCTGGGACAGATCCCAGTCCTGGTTCATATATAGCACACAGAGGCAGCCATCATAAATGTCCCCACACCACAAATTATGTTTTCATCTCATTATCTCTGCACTTCAAAATTAAAAGTATTTTTTTTCTCTTTTCAAATACCAGACATTGTACGGAATGACATATGTATGAGCCAACTTAGAGACACAAGTCTGGTGTTAGAAAATGCTGATTCAGCTATGCTTCATTATACTGTGTTTGACAGAAGAAGAAAAAAAGCAGGCTCTGTTACCGACTGAGGATAAATGCAGGAGAGATGCATGATGGGGGATGCTGGTTTGTCCTGTGATTTAGCTACCAGTTGGAACTCCAACAGTGGCAATGATTCACTTATACAAGTCATTTCAGTTGCGCCAACTGAGGCCAGCGGTAATGATGAGTTTCAGTACAACCACATGGTGGACGCTGCCTCACCAGCAGCCTCCTCAGACTGTCTGTATGAAGATACACCTTGCTGTTGAATTGTTTATGCTTCCATCAAACGTATCTTTTTTTCTTTCTGCACATTTATTGGCAATATATATAACTATGAACCCATGATGCATTTATGAAAAGATGTATATGGACATTTGATAAATTTACTCCACAGGTGATTCTGCATGTGTCGTCTTACTCTTAATTCTTTCTTTCCCTCATTCTCTTCTTCATGTCCCTCTCCTCTTCGTCCTCCATCCATTTTCTGTCTCCCACTTAAAGCTGCTTCTCTGCCTCTGTTGACAGCTTTGCTTAGCTGAAAAAAAGAAGCAGAATTACTGAGTAAAAGGGAAAAAGAGAGCAAATAACAGCTCTTAGAATGTTTGGATTGTGAAACCAGAACATTAGTACAAACCATAATGGCTGGCCCAGAGAGCCCAGTGCCTCTCCAGAACTTCACTCTCACAGGCAATGATGTAACGCCAGCCATTTCATATGAAGCATTCGCTTGTTGCGCTCCTAAGTCTATTTATACCTTCTTCGTCCACTTAAAATAAAGTTAGGCTGATGCCCTTTAAATAGCCTGTTTGTTTAAGCTGAGGGCATTAGGAGACAACTCAATGGCGGTGATAGCTTACTATAATTCTGCAAAACGTAGAATTGCTCGAAGTCTGCAAAGTAGAAAAAGATGTGAGCAATTTATCACAAAAACGATGAAAAGAAGAATGTTTTAATGTCGAAGGGCCGCGCCTGTTTGTGATGATGCTCTGTGCTCAGATGTCCATAAATGACTGAATTAATGGACATAAAAAAGAAGTGACTCACCCAACTGGCAGGTACAACCTACTGTGCTGTCCAGGATAGATACTTTTACTACTACAAAGCAGTGTGTGTGTATGTGTGTGTGTGTGAGTGTGTGTGGCACGTGTGTTTGTGGTGCCAACCAGGCCTCAGTGTATACTATGCAGCAGAATAAACAAGTCTGTCTGTGTTCATAGTCTGTAATTAAAGCCGTATAAAAGTGCACACGCATGCAGCAACAGCACACGTCATGGCCCTGAGCGGCTCTGTTTCCCTCAGCCCTCAGCATGGGTTTGACAACAGCTGACCTAAACCACCTATGGCTCCCATCTCTGCACAGACATATAGGAAACATAAAAAACATAGCATGAGAGAAAGCTGCGCAGGCATGGGGCCGCGTGGCTTGCATCGATGGAGCCGAATGCTCTGCACACAGTAAATGCTATGTAATAACATGCTGCCGTTGCTGCTCACAGCCGCCCTTTGCAGTCTTGCTTCATCAAAGCTGGATTCACAGCGCTGTGCCCTGTATCAACCACCGCAGGCAGCTTTGATTGTATTGGCTTATTTCAAAGGGTAATCAGACCTCCCAATGGCTCCACCACCGCCTCAGCCATAAAAATAACCTAGACATGAGAGAAGACCGCATTGTGCTGAATCCTGCCAAAATTTGGCTCGAACGTAGACCTACAGTGGCCCATAATCTACCATGAGGTGAGCTCATAGGGGGAGTCAGCCTCAAGACCTCACAGCTGAAAAATGACAGCTACCTGTGTGGGGATGTTTGATTCCTGCTGAGCAGCGAAATGAACTTTGGGGTTAGATAAATCACATATTCCTCCCTAATCATGTTATTAAACTCTGACAGAGCTATTTCACGTGAGGGCGGTTATGCTTGCTGCGCTCTGCAAGACAGCTATAAAGATCTATATGGTCCATGGAATATGGAATATTAAAAAGTTAATGCTGTGGACTGAATATGGTCTAATATATGTTACCATGAGTGGAAGACCGTAATGCTGACATAGTGAGTGAGCCTTGTATGTGTGTCAGATAGAGGGGAGGGTGCATGTATGCACACGAATATGAGTGTGTGTGTGTGTGTGTGTGTGTGTGTGTGTGTGTGTGTGTGTGTGTGTGTGTGTGTGTGTGTGTGTGTGTGTGTGTGTGTGTGTGCTGGACATT
>OMNN01098764.1:0-20079 GCA_900302755.1 Chromis chromis | reverse complement strand
CTGATATGAACACCGCTTTCCTTTACAATAGCACCAGTTCTCCTTGTTATGCACAGTTTTATTTATTTTTTTGTCAGGTAGTTTTTTCTTGGAGAAACTGCTGCTGTTCTTCTGTGGATTCAGGTTGTCTCAGTTGTTTCTGTCTCTTCATAGACTGACTCCACAGTGATGAGCTCAGATTTCTGTAGGAGCCATAACCATTTGTTGCAGGACTCCTTGATCTTCTAGTCACTGAAAATAGCTCTTTATGTTTCTGGCTGTATGTTTGGGGCTGTTGCCATGCTGCAGGTTGAGTTTGGGACTAATGAAATGCCTCCCTAAAAGTAGCCTGAACACCTTATAGGCCTAAAACTTGCACTGTGCTGCATTTTTGTACAGTTGGGGTTGTATATGTGTATATGTGAAAATATATACAGGGACATTTCGGCACATTTATTACATAAATATGTGTATTTTATATAAATATTTACATACATTGGCTATACTTGATTCACATGCTTTTTATTTAATCACTTACCAGCCATGTGTTACCATGTTCACTTAAGCGTATTATTATTATTAATAAATCAAAGGCTAAAAATAACTATGTGTACTAATGTCATTTTTTTGGGCACTTTCACTTTTTTTCTTATTATGTATATTTGTCTAACAGTTAAAGTTAGTTTGGAATTCAAAATTAATTCATAAAATAACAAGCCTGCAATACACTATACAGTTACAACAACCCCCAGCTGAAGGATAGACATGTTAACATACAGAGAGGCATCCATAATCCAACATTCTTTAGAAAATGTGCTTTATAATTGCACATGCAAAGTTTTAAATACAGGAATTGTGATGCTGATAGATCTATTCTGTCCACCACTGCAACTTTCTGATATTTTGAACGATGAAGCAAACCAGTTTTGTGGAGAAAGTGTAAAGAAAAATGTTTACTGTGTCGTTCTTAACCGGATTATATCCTACTGATGTCTCCAAACTAGTCTAATTACCACCCAGTTAGTGGATCTAAATCCCCAAAAGCCTCCGGGACAGAGAACATACACACACAGACAGACACACACACACTAGGTGAGGCTCCTCACTCCAACACGCAGCCCTTAAAAATACCCACACGTTCGTGCAGCGGAAGTTTTTAAGCAACCTTATCTGAAGCTTTATCTGAGTTGGAGATGTGCTGCAGAAAGACAGGTCAAAGGGGAGCGCAGGGCCGCCGCAGGGACGAAGCATTAGGGATATGAAACACATGCCAGACCTGTCATGTTCAATTTACAGTTGACACAGAAAGTTAGTATCCAGTAGAGCTGAGGTTTGTCAGGGTATGGCACGCTTCTTTGAATTTTCTTTTTGCAATCAATGACAGCGAACTGGAAAAAAACGCTGCACTCAAGCTGCGCAGGGGCTGAAGAAATCAATCATGATGAAAACATTTTCCCATGTCTTGTGTTTCCCTGCCGTGCGTTTACTTTATTTCGCCAATTATTACAGCAAGAGCGGGGCCAGTGTTGACTTTCTCTGCGCCCGAGAAAGATTTTACGACCATTCATCAGCGCTGCGAGGCGCACAAATAGTCTTTAAAACTATAAACACAATCGCTGGGTCGGAGACAGGGGGACCCATTTACCCCGTGGCTGCGCTAAACGCTGAAGATAAAACAAACGATAATACTGTCTGTCTCCTGTGACCGTCTCCACAGGCATTAATAGCAGGTTTAGTGCCAACGGTGAGAGGGGAAACGCGCCGAGGTCATGCGTCATTACGCACAGATGTCTCCATTTCGGTGCTGTCAATTGAAGCCGTGCACATAATTATTCATAAATTACTTATGATGTGCTTAACTGACACCTCATTTGTCAGAGTGCCACAAGTTAGTTCAACTGAATTAGAGAGGAAATACATGAAATGTGCCACACAAAGGTGCCTCATGAAAAAAAATAACTCACCTAAATGGCAAAATAAAAATCTTAAGCGCAAAAAAAAGGCAGTTATATTGCCCTAAGAAAAAAAGTGTCACACATGACACTTATTCAGGATAACCTGGCCCGCAGCGTGGGTGGGAGTGGGTGTGTGCGTTCAGATTTGTTGTCATCTGTTATCACGTCCTGATAAGGCAGACAGCGGCTCCAGAATCTCTTGGAGGCAGACAGCAGAGTGTGTCACTCCCGGTTTCAGGTTCCGTGTTCAGGGACTCAACCTGTTGTCTGCTCCCCTCTTTATTGACGCTTGTCTGCCCCGTTTCCCCCTTTAGATGAGGGACGGACAGACACCCCAAACACATAACGCATGCAATATCAGACTCATCAACTCCCTGTTGATTCCTCTTGCTGGCCTAAAAAATGCAAATGTGGCTCCTCAGTTGCTGTTATACCATTTTCATGTACACTACGTTAGATAAATTATTTCTCTCGGTACTTGAAGACGTGTATAAACATCCGAGCAAATGCTGGGCTGGAAGTGGAAAGGCGCCTGGTCTGCGCGTAATGATTGCAAAACTAAAAAACTATCCAACAAGTCACTGGATTTTTAAGCTTTATGTATTATTCTTGTCCAAACCGAGGCACTTCAGTAAATTGCAGATTTAACAAAGTATTTCTAACAATCGATTTTATTTTTTGAAAGAGAACAACAGGGTAAAGGCTGGTTAAAGTTGGGCATATTTGCAGTAATTTAACATATAAACTGGTGGGCCTACGCAACATCAGGCCTAACATGTACCAGGCATATCTGCACGTCATTAAATGGGAGTACCAGTGGCTCAGCGTCCCTCTGGTTCCCCTCTCCCCCCCTTTACTTCCCTCCTCCCCCCTGCGTCACCGACAGGAGAGAGAGGCCAAGAAAAAAGTTTGGAGACAGAGTTGACATTCAAAATGCACACTTCACTCAAGATCAGTCTGGTATACCAAACTAATACTTAAATCCAGTAAATACTACCAGGAAGGGAAGAGGGTTTGTTGACATCTTTTTTGTTGGCTCCATATGACAGATTAATAGTCTTTTTTTTTTAAGTTCTTGGCAATGTTTCCCAGCCCCAGCACGTCCACTCCCTTCTCTGTAAAGGATATATTAAACTTGGAGCAGAGTCATGACGTTATGGCGTCTTCTTTGGACGTTTCTTCTCGCATGGACTGCTGCTCGACGTCCTCCGCCTCCTCCTGCATGCTGGCCCGCCTCAAGCAGGAGCCTCTCCGGGACATGTCCACCGCCGCCTCGCTGTTTGGAGAGGACATCCACGACTCCAAAGCCGGCAGAGGCAATGCACTCAGCTTTGCATCTACCTTTTATGGCAAATCCCTCATTGAAATTGATATAAACAAGGATGGGAAAACAGACGCGTTTGAGGGGAAGCGAAGGAAAGGTGAGAGGGGAAGATTTAATTTTGCAGGCCTGTACAAAAGTAGGCCTACAGGTCTTGGTTTTGCGCAAAAACGCAACGGATGCTCCAAAAAGCAGATCCACCAAAGCACTAATGTGAGAAGCAGACTGATACTGGACAAAGGCCTTGACACTGGGTTTTTTAAAATTTAAGAAAAATAAAAGTTGAGCCTGTAGGCCTGCTGCTATTTACCATTTCTGAAAGATTGATTTGTTTAAAAATCTGTTAGTCAAAAAGTTATAAAGTTGGCACTAAATTCTACATTATATCACGTGAATTATATGTTCGTAAATTGTGCCATTATCCCCAAAGCGCACACTAAACACATCAGGCCAAGGGAGCTGCATCAATTTAGGCATTTATAGGATGTTATTATTACTGTTATCATCTCTAATAAAGTAAATATAAATAGTTTCTTTAGTCTTAAGAAGTCTCTCTCTCTTTTTTTTTTTATTAATTTCATCCTTTTTCTCTGTGTGTTTGCTTTAATCAGAGGACTTCAGTGTTCCTGCCGAGGCTGTGGAGGACTTAAAACCCGACGATCCCGACCGACCCAAACCCCGGAGACGCAGGAAGCCGCGCGTCCTCTTCTCCCAGGCGCAGGTGTACGAGCTGGAGCGCCGCTTCAAGCAGCAGAGGTACCTGTCCGCCCCGGAGAGAGACCACCTGGCCGGCGTGCTCAAACTGACCCCGACCCAGGTGAAGATCTGGTTCCAGAACAGGAGGTACAAGTGCAAGCGGCAGAGGCAGGACCAGAGCCTGGAGATGGTGTCTCTGCCGCCGCCCAGGAGGGTGTCGGTGCCGGTGCTGGTGCGGGATGGGAAGCCCTGTCTCACGGCAGACACGGCCACCTACAACCCGTCCTACAGCATGGGCCACATCAACCACTTCACCTACAACAACTACCCGGCTTTCAGCAACTACACCAGCCCTGGATGCAACACGAACTATGCATGCAATTACCCCGCAGCCACAATGCAGACTATGCAAGGATCCTCCAACAGCGGGAACTACATGAACTTTGGGGTTGGGGACCTGAATAATGTCCAGAACACTTTCTCCTCCAGTAACGGGGTGTCTTCGTTACACGGCATTAGGACATGGTAAACAAGGGACGAAAACCCCAAATTAATACTATTATTAATTCACTTTAACAGGATTATTTTATGTGTGCATGATTTTTTTTAAACAGCAGAGTTTGTGTAACTTCTCTTACATTTAATACTTTAAATTTGTTTTTCGTTTTTGTTTTCAGCACCAGTTTTTGTCTGAACATACTCCTACATTCTCATTACTTTTCAGCCTTGTGTAATATGAGAGAAAATAAAAAAAACAAGTTGCAACCACAGTTCTTTAAATGTTATTTTAAATTTTCATATTGTCAGGCCTTTTTTTTATAATCACCCCTTTATTTGTTTGAAGAGCACTGTCAAATATTTTCACCTTTAAAAATTAAAATTTTCACTGAATGACAATAAAAAACACAACTTAATTCTATATATTTAGAATAATTTGATTGCTTTGAAAAAGAAAATTCTAGATAGGCAATTATTGTTTTTTTTAAATGTTTCCTACACAACCTCACTGTGTCTAGTTTAGCTCTGGCCTATATCTTTAAAATACAGGAAACAATATTAAAAATAAGTCCACAGTTCAATATGTAATAATGAACTACAATCATAGCAAGACATATAATCCACTCTCTGGTTCACACACTAGTAGATCTGGTTATAGATCGACATAAAGGAGCTCGACATTGTACAACCCTTGCATGGTTTGTGTCTGGTTAAAGTGTTCAAGTGGCTATTAGGAAGCTTCCTTCAAAATGCTCAAACAAGGTTAAAAGGTTGTTAAAAGTTTATAATTTTTACAACCTACTGTCAGCCACATGTACTCTCTATACACGTGTTTAAAGCCTGCTGCATGGAACAGAGATGGCTGTCAGCCATGACCTTGACCTCATCTAAATGCTTCAAACCAGGTTCTGATAATACCACGCTAAAACTAATTCTTTAATTAAAAATCACAAATCTTATTTACATTTATCAAATTGTATGTACAAGAATTTTACACACAGATATAATCACTTTTCTCTGCACTTGAAAATATATGGACAAATCTTGGTGAAACCTGATCCAAGATATTTATTACATTTTGGACAGTACACTTCTAAAGATTTACTTTCCTATAACCTTTTCTGCCTGTTATTACTTTTCATTTGAAAAAATAAAAGGCAAAGTTTATAGACTCACACTGAGTATTAACATCAATTGCTGTATGTACTAGTTAAATACTAGCTACAACAAAGCTCAAATTTTGCTCCATTAATGTGTAGTTAAACATATTCCTGTTAGTCATCTGGTTCCCGTGTTTACAGCATTAGTATGGTAGCGTGTATGCGCCACAGACCACAGTCCACTTGTCCAGATACAAACACAAACACTTGATTGACAGTATCTCGGTGCTAAACGCAAGAATAGTCCAATTTGCTTGACAGAGAGCCAGAGGCCTTGTCTAAGTGTGCAGTTATATGAACAGGCTAGAAACCGGCGCTGTCCAACTGCCACCACTTTACATGAGTAAGAGATGCTTAGGCATCTCTCAGGTCTCTCCACACATACTCTGTTGTCTGCTTTCTCGTTTTAAACAATACGCACTTACAAAAGCACATTTGAAACACCAAATCAGAAGCCTTTGTGTTTATTAATAATCAATACTGACAGCATTTACATATATTAAACAAAACGGCAATGCCAGGCAATTGCAGAAAGGGTAGCAAGGTCATGTAGCTCCTCTGGCCACCCTCTCCTGCATGGTGTTGAAAAGGCAACGTCAGATAACAGCGCCACACAAACCTAAAAATATCCCCCCTCACCCTCCACCCACACTGGAAAGGGAGAGGGAAACGGGTCGGAATAATCTGCTTTTCCGGGTCTTATCTGAAGAAAGGCAGGGATGCATGCTGTTCTATCTCTGCCAGTGTGAACACTGCTACTCCTTTTCTGAGCTTTTCTGCTCTGCTGCAGCCTCAGAGTCAAGCTTAGACACGAGCAGAGATGGAGCAGGACTCCCATACGTAATAAAGGGTTTCTCTTTTTTTTGCTTTGCATGCTGACTGAATAAAACATGGGGACAATTGTAAGTGCACATTCACAGTGCGAGTGCTGTCCAGACAGTGAAACACCAACTGAGTGAGTGCAGTTGGGCCTGGATTGCTTTAAAGCTAAAAAGCATATCAATGTTAAATTATTCAAAAATAGCATTATTATGCAGTTATAAATTATACCTTACAGTAAGTATACAGTATACTGCCATAAATAGCATTTTCACAAAGAGTGTGCACAGTGATTGTATGGTATTGGATAATAAAAAGCGGTACCATTAGTGGAAAATATGCCTGTTGCACAGACATGTTCAGTCATGCTACTCTTCCCAAAGATGCATGTCCCTCCTATGGAGTCATTTCATAATCCCATTGAGTAACAGCAATTAATAGTATTGTATAATTTAATATTATTTAATGACAGACATGCCAATAAAAGTGACTTTTTTCTGTGATGATCAGATTTTCCTGAAATTCTGCTAACATATTTTTCTCTATTATTTTAGACATTTTTTAAAAACCCTGAAAATAACTCATTACGTCAAACGTAAACACAGGTTTAACTGTTGTCAGCACATTACTCAAGTAAAGATGGACTTCAGACACAGTTTGCACCGTCTTTTCCAGAAGAATGAATTTTTCCTTCAACATGACAAATTAAAATATTTTAAATACATAAAATGCTGCATGTAGCTATAGGTGCGCAGGTTTACCTTCCTCTTTGCGGACAATATTTCACCCTCAGCAGCATCACAGTTCAGTCAAGTGAGCAGTCCACATTCCACTGAGCAGACACTCCAGTGTAATATGAGACGCAGCGTTCAGAGTTGTTTAAATTGTTTGCGTTGGCTATGGAAAGTACTGTATGTTTTAATGGGAGAGCTCCTCAAAAGGTACCTGGTTTACAGGAAGGGGAACAGTCTCTTCTTTAGGATGTAGAGCACTGTGGCGAGGAAGAGAGCCAAGGCCAGGAAGATGAGCAGTTTATCAGTCAGCTCCCTGCGGTTGTACTTGGTGATGAGTTTTCTCCCGAGCTGGATGGTCCCCGTCATGGTCTTAAACTCCTCATTTGTCTCCTGGATTGTTCTCGACGAGGTTGCTTCAAAAATAGGAGAAGACTGTTGTTAACATGAAGCCCTTTCTTGGAAGGAGTTTGGGGTAACACACACATAATTAATATCAGACAGTTAAAATAGTCACAAACCTTAAATAAAGTTTCATTATTCTGAATTATCAAGCACAGAAACAGCTACCCTTTAATGATTTTAAAATGTTAATCAAACACATTCAACAAAGCCGAGTGAATACTAATATTGAAGTATGTAGCATAAAGGTACGAACAGGATAATTCAGAATTTACTCTATCGTGTGTTCCCTTCACTTACCTAGTGACGTTATGGTCTCCTCAGTATGTTGAACTTGCTGAGCCATCATCCGGCTGATGTTCATAAGATTTTCTGTAATGTCACTGGTTGTCTGGGCCAGGCCCTCTTTGGTCATTTTCCTGATAAAAAAAAGAAAAGATTTTGCTCTATAAATCCATCCATCCGTTATCTATACACCGCTTAATCCTCTGTAGGGTCACGGGGGGGCTGGAGTCTATCCCAGCCGACTCGGGCGAAGGCATGGGACACCCTGGACAGGTCGGCAGCCAATCGCAGGGCTACACATAAAGACAGAACCAAGCACACTCACATTCACACCTACGGACAATTTAGAATCATCAATTAACCTCAGCATGTTTTTGGACTGTGGGAGGAAGCCGGAGAACCCGGTGAAAACCCACACTGCACAGGGAGAACATGCAAACTCCACACAGAAAGATCCCAGGCGTCCTAACCGGGACGCGAACTGGGGATCTTCTAGCTGTGAAGTGACTGTGAAGAGCCCCCGTGCAGCCCTACTCTATAAATGTCCTCATAAAAATGTAACGTACGGATTAAAAAAATAAAATAGTGAATACAACACTAAAAGAATGCCCTGTGAAAATCAAGTTTTTGTCTTTGTTAACGTGTCCATATGGTGTTTTTTATATGCTAGAAGATATATAATGAGTAAAATAAGCAGTCAAAGGCATGACTGAGCATTTCCACCTTGAAATTGCAGCTTACTGATGACAGTCTTAAAAGAACAGACTCAAACATCCACGATTTCATATGTAACAGAACTAAGGAACCATCATTATTCTTCTTGTGGTTCAAATATGTACGGCTGCATTACTTCACTATTTCAACTTGCCACTTCATCGATCTGTACATTCTAGAGAAAGCAACAGTGTAGAGTTACATCTAATTCATTATAAGGCAGGAAGGGATTATTTTCATGGAAAATACTTCCAAATATGTAATATTTAAACACAGAGATGAGTTTTTCTCCAATGACTGGAGAGGACTTTTAAAGATCCTTTGAGAGATAAGGTTTACGGTCTCTAAAATTAGGACAGACTGGCAGCTCACCTCTGCCTCACAGCACTATCAGATCCATTAAGAAGTGCCTGCTTCTCCATGTTGTCGATTGACAGTTTGCTGGCCAGGTTGGCTTTCCTCCAGGCTGTCTGGTTACTGCAAAACATACAAAAATGCAAATACAAAAACACGAAGCAGGCGTTAAACACATTTAAATTTCTCATGCAGGAATCGACAGCTGTATACAAACAATCACATTTATGACAGTCAAGGTAGGGTAAATTATTTTCTTCAAAAGCACTTTACCTCAACATCTGTTTTCTATGTCCATCTACCTGACCGAGCAAAGTTTGCTTGTCCGACTCTCTGTCCTGCTCCAAAGCCATCTGCTCAAAGTCCTGATGAGAAGCAAAATCACACGTTATATGTTACATGAGTGATCACAACAACAAAAAAGTGTTTAATGTAGAGCGTATAACTCATATTCTGTGACGCTTGTAAAGATATCCCAAAGACTAACCTGAATCCTTTGTCTGAGGTTGTGGAAACTCTTTTTCACATCAGCGTTTTTTTCTGTCAGCTTGCTCTGAGGTCCTGTGCACTCAATAATGTCCTGGTGAGACAGTGAAAGAAGGATGGTTTTAGACAGACATCAATCGCTATTCACATCTCCTAATTGTTCAAACAAAACACTGTTTATTGAAGCTAAATGTAATACCAGTACAGTCTGATTATAAAACTAAAAAGGAGCTGTGGGATTGCAAATCTGAATAATTTTCTAAATAAACTATTTGCGGACTATGTTTGCAATCGAGTCAAGTCACAATTATTTATACGGCATATTTAAAACAACATCCATTGCAATTACAGTGTCCAGTAGAAAAATAAGATTGGTGTAACAAGTTAAAGTTTAAATATTGTGGTTTAGCCCTACAGTGATGTTTATAATGTCATTTTACCCTTGTAATTTTAACATTAAAGATTAAAACACTACAAACACCTTAAATATCAATATTAAGGCTTAAATAAATATCAAGGCTGAGACCCTACAGTATGAGTAATTAGGAAGATTATTGTGACTAATTCAAAACTTTAGTTATGACCCTACAAAAATCTACATGAAGACCCAGTGATTTCAAGGATTTCCTGGATCCCTCTGAGCAATATGTTTGATTTATGATTAACCTATAAAATTTAAGAAAAAAATTAATGTAAAATGCCTTTAGACGAGCTGCTTTGTCCCTCAAAAAACCCAAATATTCAATGTACAGTGACATAAAGCAGCTCGGTTCTGAAATCATATCGACATTTACTTGGATCACAACATTAGAAGTAATCTTAAAGGCGACATTTAAATAACAAAGGGTTGGGTAACACTTGCTAAATAGTGATGTCATTCACAGTCAACGCACTGTACAAATGTACAACCGGTATGCTAAGGTTCCTGCTTTAGGTCTTTTTCGGTACAGTTTTGATTTTCCACGTAATATAATTACTTTAACTTGGCCTTAATAATAGTTGACTCTCGATTTTAACAAACAGAGACAAGCTAAAGCACCTTTACTCCACTAGCAGAGGTTTGAAGTGTCGCTACACCTTCTGGCTGCTTCTAGGAACAGTTGATGTAGCTCAACATGCTAACAGCCAAAAAACACGATTCCTTTATATGACAAGCCCAAAAACCTGCGTGTCCTAACGAAGCATTATAAAGTCTTACCAAATAAATACTCGCACCTGGATGAGAGCCTTGATTTCCAGGTCATATTTGAGTATTTCTTGTTCGCATATTCGGACGTGGACATCTGACGACGCCATGTTGCCAACGTAGCCGGCTGAAACTACGGGAAGCAGGAAGCGTGTTTTGAACTGTCGCGTGAACTAAAACTAGCTCATATTGTATAATGAAAAAACCTGTGCTCTGTGTTAAATAAATAGTACAGTAAGTAAAAAATATTCATAGAGTCCATGAAAAAACCTGTGAAACAAACACTAAATTACTACAAGCCTATGAAGGACATATCTGATGGTTAAATACATTCTAAAAAATAAAATGCATGTATTGTTTACATGCCAATAATTAAAAAAACATCTACAATGACTTTACTTGATAGGAAGATTACATCATTACACCTTTGGCAAAAACCGCAAGTTCAAACTTTAGTGAAAACAATACAAAAGTTATAGACCAGTGGAGTTGAGTATTCATTTATTTATCAATCATCAAATGGATTACATCCATCACTAACATAAACAGACAAAAACAAGATGTTGTCACACACACCTCACAACAACCATTTAATCAGACGTCATTCATATTCACAATAGCATTAAACACAATGTACACAATATATAAACCGAAAAAGAAGTGAAGGCTGATTTAATTTAAAGTAAAGCACATCCAGTGACATCTCTTAGTCCTTTGGGAATCATTTTGTACAAGGCACCAGTGTGGGCAGTCGCTCAGTAATCACGCAGAGATCTGAGTTTTAAGGCGATTCACGAGGAATGATCTCTGCAGTAGCAAACGTCCATTGGTTTGCAGGAGTGTCAGGTCCTCTGCTGCAAAGAGAAACTTCAATAAACAGTGTTTTTTAGAAACCAAGCCAGTAAAAGGAATTAGCAAGAAGCTACATATAGGTACCAGGTGATAGAAATGAGTTACAGGAAATGTTGGAAGTTTACCTGCACAGTCAGGAGTCCTGGAGGGGCAAATTAAGGCCAGTGATACCTCAGGTACCAGATGGCGTCAGTGGATAGTGCAGGCCCGAAAAGTGGGTTCAGCTGGGCAAGAATTGCTATCAACCAGCTGACAGACAGAAAATATATTAAGATCAAGCATGTTAATACAAAACTATACTTCAAAACATCCTTCAGAGCTCAGCACTGTAAAGAATTTCCTATTATATAATTAAATATAACTCTGAATTTACACCAACATTTCTCAAAGGACGACATCGAGATGTTATGTTAATTCTCTGGGGGGCCTTTTGTGAAATAACATCACTTGGCTGCAACACTACTTTGTCTCTACTGCCCTCTTTTGCCCGCTGACATGTAACAAAACACCAGCTGTACAACTGCACCAAATTGTTGCCCTAAATAATTTAGCACAGAAATACTATATACATGGACACAAATTAATATGGAGCAAAGAGGAGAAGGAACAATTAGACACCAACTAAACCAACCAATCACAAGCCTCAGCAATACAAATTAAGACCACTTGTGGAAATGTTCTAATTAATAATAATTTAACCTTTATTAATCCCCTTGGGGAAATTCATTTTCTGCATTTGACCCATCCTACTATACATAACAGGAGCAATAGGCTGCCGCGGTGCAGTGCACGGGGAGCACTCAGGGGTTAAGGGCCTTGCTCAGGGGCCCAACAGTGGCTGCAGTGGGGTTCGATCCCCTGACCTTCTGATCAGTAGTTAAGCTGTGCCACCATCTCCCCTGTTAATTTTGACCAACTATTTATTTCAGCAACAGATATCCTACACCTGACTCTTACTGTGTTGCATGCTGTTTTTTTATAACTTAAATGCTCCAACTAATATTTTAATATTTTTTTATATTTTATTGATATTCAAGTTTCGTATTTGTGTGTCTACATTTATTTTCTTACTCAGCTGGGTTGTCAATGAGGCCTCCATACCTCAACATACTCAGAGTTGTGCATGTATGTGTCATTTTTTGTTTTTAAAATTATGACAACACAATGTGAGAGAAATGATAATACTCACAAGAGATAGCAGCAGACTGCAGTTAACACCAGCATTGTGACAATCACTCTGTAGGAAAAGGAGACAACATTTATAAGTGGTTTACTTGACATCTATTGACTGTATTCATGGGTTTAAAGCACAGCTCCATTTATTGCAGCTTGATCTCGTGATGCGAGTGACAAACAGGCAAAAAAGGAAGTTGCATTAAGTTTAGAATATTTTCCAGTACGTTCATGAGTACATTTAGTCTGGGAACTTAATACAAACACTTAATTTACTGTAGATGGATGTGAGCGACTCCAGTTTGAAGCTTCTTTACACAGTAAGAAAAATGGGGCTGTCAAATTAGCTTAAGTTAGCTAGCTAGCCTTAACTTTACTAAATAGCGAGTAACGTTAGCTCACAAAGTTTAAACTTCTTTAACTGTCCAAAAGATGTTTAAAACTTGTGTAAAGTCGACTTAAAATATCCACTGTACATCTGCTTGTAAGAAAAAAGAGCAAAGGGGCAATTTAAGGATAAAAAAGTAGCTTTAAGTTAGCTCCGCTGAAAGCTAAAGTGAAGCTAACGAACTCACCCTCTGTTCGGTCCTTTGGGGATAAACCAGGGAACAACTCCGCCAACAATCCCCCAAAACAGGGTCATCACGGAGATGGTGATCGCAAATCCCATGTCCGCCATGGTGGGAGGTTTAAATAATATCTCAGGAGGTACACACTTTTAACTTGAGATAAGTTTTGCGCCGTCCAGCTGTAATTCTCGATCCTCCAGCCGACAAACACAGAGAAGGAAGGCAGCACGCATCACATGACTCCACCAGAGAGGGAGGAGGCAGAGAGGGGCTGCTGGGACTAATGGGAGGAGATCATATATGAACATAGTGGGGGGGAAACATGACATTTTTACAACGGTAAGCACTTTATTTCATGTATTCTGGTGAAATTTTATGATAAAATAAGATAAACTTTATTATTTATACAAAAGGAGGCATGGGAGAAGCAAGACAATAAATATAATAGTACAATAAGGCTCACAATAAAGAGGGCATGATGAATTTACATACTGATTATGTATGGCAAGATGGATTTACATATGATATGTACAGGTATGGCAAGATGGATTTACATATTTATTAAGCACAAGTTTGGCATGATGGATTTACTTATGTATATGAACAGGTATGGCTGTGCAATAAAACCAATAATCCTGGCCCACCATGACCCAAGCACCCCTCCTATATAGCTTATTATCAGTTCTATTTTCACACTGTACTTTGACTTTTTAATATTATTTTTTATGGAAAATGCCAACCATTTTAAACCTTTATTGTAAATACCAGCAATTTTGGCACCATATTTCTTTGACCAGCATGGTTTGCAGGTCAAACCTTCATTGAACAGAGGAGGAGGTTTGAGACATCACCTCTCACCTGTGTATAATGCAGTATTACATTCTTTACCCAGGAAGAACAGAAACCTTTCAAACCTGGCCACAAAGGACCCTAACGAACCCCACTGTGCAAGGGAATGACCTAACGAACCTCATTGGCACCGTTCTCACCTGGCCACAAGGGTCCCTAACCCAGCAGACAAAAGCTTCAATAGTGTTAATGGCTCCTGAAGAGTATAAAAACCTGGAACTCCCAACCAGTCAGTTTAGAACTGATGAAGCCTCTTGGATGAGAGGTGACACGTCTTCGACAAACTCAAGCAAGTCCAGATGCTACGATTGAAACTATGAGGATAACCATGACCTGGATGACTGAGAATCTTCACAGACAAATTGTATTTTTATACAGAATACTAATGCTAAATTTCTATTACTGCACTCAGAAAGTTATTCAGAGAAAAGACCAGTGTTAACATGATGTTATTGCACATGAGGACCTGTAAGAGAATAGTGTTATACACGGATCAGGCATAACATTATGACCACCTGCCTAATATTGTGTTGGTCCCCCTTATGTGGTCAAAAATGCTCGGAACCATTGGACATGGACAAGAGGACCTCTCAGGGTGTCCTATGGGGTCTGGCACCAGGATGTTGGCAGTGGATCCTCTGGGTGCTCTGGCTTGTGCAGTGGGGCCTCTGTCAATCAAACTTGTTCCACTGCATCCTGTTGATGCTTGATCAGAATGGGGTCTAGGAAGTTTGGAGGTCAAATCAACATCTTGGGCCATTGTCATGTTCCTCAAGATGTTCCTGATTGTTTGATGTTTTTGCCATGTGGTGGGGTGCATTTTCCTGCGGGGGTAGGCCAGTGACATTTAGGATTTCCATTTGCATGAGGGAGTGTGCTTGTTCTGGGACAATGTTTATTTGGGTGTCTAAGTCTCATCAACACGGATGGCAAAATCCAAGGTTTTCCAGCAGAACACCACATAGTACCAATATGATCAATGTTATTCACTTCACCTGTCAGTGGTCATAATGTTGTGGCTGATCGGTGTATATATAAATAAAATCCAATAAATACAGACGTATGTACACAAATAGCAGCAGGGATGTAATGAACATAAAAGTGCATTTATATGTCCATTGTTTAATTATTGCACATTATGAGTTCAGACCCTCCACAGCTCTGGGGAAGAAGCTGTTCCTCAGTCTGTTTGACCAAGTGCGGATGCTTCTGAGTCTGCCTGAGGGGAAGGAGGTGAACGGGGGGTGACCGGGGCGAGAGGGGGTCTTTCATGATGTTGACGGCTCGTCTTTGGAGTCGGCTTGAGTAAATGTCACACAGTTTTTTGGAGTGGGGAGCAGTCTTGATGACGCGCTGCAGGTCCTTCTTTTCTGCCGCTGTAGAACTCAAGTACCAGACTGTACACCCGTAAGTCAGGGTACTCTCTAAGTTCTTCAGCAGCTGTTGTGGGAGCCTGGTGCTCTCAGAGTCCTCAGGAAGAAGAGGCACTGCTGGGCCTTCTTGATGAGGTGGGTGGTGTTTGCTCTCCAGGTCAGGTCCTGTGAGATATGAGTAGCTCCACCTCCACCCCGCTGATGTGAAGTCCCCTGTGATCAGTTTTGATTGTTTTTCTAAAGTCTTGTCTTTTTTCCTGCAATGCAAATGCAATATGCACAATTTTAATGTAAGTAATCATCTGCGGAAGTTTCCTTGTGATGTCTACTAGTTAAAAGTTTTACCCTATTTCCTTGTACTGTTTTGCCTTAAAGTGCATTTTAAGACATTGATATGTAGTTTTCACTATAGTGGATAGTTGTGTAATCTATGCATAATAATAGATCTTAAAAATAATCCAACTGGGCATGTTTTAAGTCTTGTTTGGCAGTAAATAACTGCTCACTCTGTTTTTTAATAATTCATGCATGGAAGGTTAAGGGTTACTGTGGTGAGCTACTTATTGATCAGAATGTTCGGCTTCTTAGTATTATACAGTAGATGCTGCATGTATTTGCAGTGTTTGGGAGTTGGAATCAGTCAGTCAATGTATTTAGTATTTACTTGACTGATTTTAGAAAAATACATCAACTTTCACTCACATAACATGTATCTGTCGTCTTTCTGCCTGTAGGTGCAATACACTGTTGGAGTCTCCCACAAAAGACGATGTGGTGAAGTCAGAAACAACCTGCATGTAGTTCTCGATATGAACCCAGTGGGAGAGCCCTTCAGGTAGATTCTGTTTTATACCGCACACCGTTCCCCCTCTTTTCTCCCCCTTCTTATCTTCTCCTCTTTGAGAATCCATGTTTTCTCTTGTTTCACACTGTTCTGACCCGTAGTCCTCGATGAGTACATTAACACAGATGAATAGCCCGGCTTGTATCATCATAATTGGAGCAGAAAATTTCATCCACTAATGTGTTTGGCGAGGTACTCACTGCGAACACACACCAACTTTCAAGCCATCGACACAGGTTTATGGGAAGGAGCGCCGTATGATTCACATCGCTGTGCTTCTAGGCTGAAGAGCCTCAGCACTTAATGGCACTCCTCAGCTTCTCTCTAGCAGCTGTATGTGAATTGATGCCTCAACAACAGCAGCCCATGCAGGTATTGTGTATTTCTAATGCATTTTCGGGCACTTTTATAAACTCATAAAAACTCTCCTCGCAAGTAAACAAGTCCGTTACATTATAGTGTGTGCCGAGTAAAAAAAATAAATAAATTAGCTCTCAAAAGTACACACACCTTTCTGGAGTGTTTTTTTCCCACTGTAAGAAGGTGTGTGGCACTGCTCGTCACATCACCACGTTGTGGTGAAGCTGGATACAGTTTACAGTAACAGTTCATTTTGCAAGTTCTACAAGTGCATGTTTTAATGTGAATCTGTTCATATGCAATTTATTTGTAAGAAATTTGAAAAGAGTGGAAAACTGGTGCGTGTCCATCACACTCTGACTCAACAGTACTGTTAATTAATTAGGTGAAATTTATTTAAATTTGTATAAAACCAAACCACTGTTGAATTTGTCAGCGGGGATGCACCACTTTCATTGATTTTTCATGGCTAATTCTTGTTTGTATCATGTTTTATTCAGATAAAAATGTTAAATTGGGCCCTGATAAGCTGCAATGTAAAGCAGCCAGTAATTAATGCAGAGTGTTGAGTGTAGCGTATGAGAAGTACTAATAAAATGCACAAAATCTCAACCAAACTTAGTTGTTGGGAAGGGTTTAGCGATGAAGCCGTTTGACTAGGCTGAGGCCCAGATTACTCAGATGTACATGTTTCCTGATATCCTTCTCTATGCTGCCCACTGGGTTTCTGAGCCAAAGAGCCACAAGCAGCAGGCAGAAGAAGATGGCACGTCACAATTGCATCATTTCAGTATTTGGAGCCACCTTTGTGATTTTGCTCATATGCATTGTGTTCATTGAGTCCGGCGTAGTAATGCAATTTTAATGATGCAGAAAAAAAGATTAAATGGAGGTACACAAGAGTTCTTCCATCCCTCAGATGCATGTAATTATTCCCTACAGTACCTTTCAGTAGCTCCTCAGTATTACATTGGGGACAGTGGGTCGTGTCTCACCATGAATCAGAGTGTTAATGGAAGATTGACGCTTGGTGTCGAGCAAATGAGGTCTAGCAAGCTGGGTGATGCTGTAGCAAAGACCCGAGGCTCGCTGTAATTGGAAATGACAGGGTGGATGCTGTGGCAGAGAGGGTCAGTTGTCTGCACACATGTTTTTCTTTCTTCATTTTCTTTTCCTTCTGGTGTCACACACACGCAGACTGTCTTTCTCGCCGAACACCTCGTCCCCTCCGTCTTTCTCTGATTCGCTCGCACACACTCGTGGCCTGGTTATAATTAGTGGCACAGGGTAGTGGTCACACATAATGCTGCTAATTGGGCTGGCAGGCACCATTACCCAGACCTAATCACCATTCTCTGGGTGACGAGGCATCCTGGCCCTCTGACCACTAGCTGCTAGTCGGATCCATATCACATTGCCAGAGCTCAGTGAGCCCTACTACACCAATTAACCAGCCAAACTCACTGACTCTCACTGGAGTCCTGGGCAGATTCTGCTTTACCTTATTCATTGGTTGTGCTTTTGAATTGAACTACGCTGCTTAAGGGCTAACCTTTGTAGTCCTAAATGTATCCCTGAGTAAGATTCACTTTATCCCTACCTGCACTACTTAACTTTGTGTTCTAAGCACTATAATAGGGATATCTTAAAGCGGCAACAGGCGACTCTTCAACTTCCCCTCCCTCATGTTTCCAAGTGGTAATACTGTCGCCACCACTGTCACAAAGCCCGGATCGCTTTCCATTGTCCCTCAGAGAAGATCAACTACCAGCAAGTCAGGGCACAAGATGATCAACACCACCTAGGAAGTAAAAGTGAAGAGTTCATTGAAAAGGCAAAGTGAAATTGTTTTATATGGAGTGATATATTCTGAGTATTGCATCGCGTAAACTACAGCAGCGATTGGTGTCGGAGTGTTAACAAAAGAGTTTATTCACTCATTTATAAATAATGCTCAGACTAAAGGTCAGTTATCATTTACTCCTCCCAACAATCGAAGTCCTGCCTGGGACCTCGTTCCTAACCGATATTTAGCCCAAATTATTTGGCAATGTGAGGAGTTTACAGATCCAGTCTTAAACCTCCTGAACTGCTCGCAGACTCCTCCGGGCCGCCTCAATTAATATGAAACATTCTTACCCTTGAGGCTAACATTAGCTACACATTAAATTAAGCTAAATTAAATTAGAAATTAAATATTAAAATCTCACCTCCACTTCTCGTTAAAGAAGCATCGTGTTGACCACATTTCCCCAACTATTTTCTCATGTTTAACCTTCTGATTTTAGTTCTTTTCCTCACTGCAAAGTTTTATCAGCATTACAGCACGTTTTTGCACCACAGTCTCTATTTTTTCACATCTACTTCCCCATGAGATCACGAGGTGGTGCACAGCTCTCTGATTGGTTCCTCTGGCCTGATCATTTTAATAATATCCTATAGTGTGAGGTGCACCCTTATTTTTAGATCTGGTAGAGTGTATGTGTCTGAGATTAGAGAGAAAAATATCTGTGAAGTTTCTCCTTATGTGCGTGATGCAACCCCATTGAAAAGTCTGTTCGGATTTTAAACCTGCTGTAGTCTGAGCCCGGCATTAGTCCATAATGGAGACATGAAAGCAGGTAGAAATTCTGCAATATACGTTGAGAAAAGTGAATTAGGCTGGTATCATTTTGCTTTGTTATTACATAAAAGGAAAAATGAAAGAAATTGCACTACTGAGACTGTGATATTAGATACTTGGTCATGAGAAAATAAATGCACAGAAAATTGGTTATCACTGTCTCTGTAACATTATTCAGTGACTGTATGGCTCATCGCTAACGTGAAGAAAGGCCTATAGAAATCAAATGCAGTAGCTGGCTGTATGAACAAGTAGGCAGGTTTTGTTACTTACTGATCTAGTAGAAATAATACCGTTAACCATGTCACATTCCCTTTTCAGCTTACGGGGCTCTTGCCAGGTAGAGCTTCCTCATTTACTTTGGTTGTTCCATCGTCAGTTGCTTGTGGAGAGGAACCGATACTTGTTTTGGTTGCACCATTGCAGATAGAACTGAGTAGTAAAAGTAAGTAGTGGAAAATGACTGAATACATTCACTCAATTATTGTACTCAAGCACAGTTTTGGACTACTCGTACTTTACTTGAGTATTTACATTTTATGCTACTTTATACTTTTACCTCACCACATACACCGATCAGCCACAGTGAATAACATTGATCTTATTGGTGGTGTTCTGCTGTAAAACCTTGGATTTTGCCATCCGTGTTGATGAGACATAGACAACCTAATAAACATTGTCCCAGAACAAGCACACTCCCTCAAGCAAATGGAAATCCCAAATGTCACTGGCCTACCCCTGTAGAAAAATGCACTCCACCACATGGCAAAAACATCAACCAATCAGGAACATCTTGAGGAACCTGACAATGGCCCAACATATTGATTTGACCTCCAAACTTCCTAGACCC
>OMNN01098763.1:0-10049 GCA_900302755.1 Chromis chromis | reverse complement strand
ATATCCTTTATTTAACCAGATAAAAAACCTCATTGAGATTTGAAATCTCTTTTTCAAGAGGGACCTGGCATGGCAGCAGCAGACAAGGTTACAACAATAAAAAGACAACAACAAATACATTCATACATCAGTACATTAAAACCAAGTAGTTCTGGAGGCACAGCTCAAAATAAAATTGACAAGCAATCAAAAATTAAAAACAGTCACATTTTCCAAGACTAGCTCTTTCCCGGTCCCTTAACAAAGATTTAAATTCCCCCACAGTGACCAGTTCTGTTAGTTTCAACTCTGTCTGGAAACTATTCCATGAAGAAGGGGCAGCATATTTAAAAGATGTCTTACCCAGTTCTGTTCTGACTCTGGGAACAGCCATTTTAAGTAAATGATGTTTTATGTTTGACAGACACAACCTGGCCCAGCACGTGACAGTGGCCATGTGTTACACTACTGTAAATATCAGTGGGTCAGTGATAGCAGCCACCCACTTTCCCCCACCAGCTTATTGGCGGGTGACCGAGGGGGGAAACTCGAGTCTCTCAGAGGTCGGTTTCAGAGCCAGACTTACAGTCGACCCATGCAGCTGCAGCCGGGCAGAGCCAATGGCGGGGGGGCGAGGAGCTTCAGATCTCACGGCGAACAGGAGGACCGAGGGGTTGAGGGAGTCGGGGAAGCTCAGGCCGACGGCAGCAGCGGGAACGATGAAGCCCGAGGAGGCGTCGGTGTTCGAACCGCAGGCACAGACGATTCTTAAACAGTTACAGGTGGGCAGTCCGACTCTTTCTGCTGCTGGCGAGCCAAGGCTGCATGCTGGTCTGCTGGCTTCGCATATTTGTATGTGCAACAGGTCTGCCAGCCCCGAAGCCTGCAAGCAGCTCCGGGCAAAACAGACCAAACAGTGATGGTGCAGGTGAGATTCAAACGGCCAAATTTTTTCGCTGAGGCCACACGTTTGAAAGGTCACACGTGACTATGTTTAAAAGCTGCGTCTATTTCTGTTGCATTTTTAACCACCAAACTCTGACATGCCATGAATTATAGCTGCCCAGACTGCAGGTTGTTTTCTCATGTTTCTGCAGGTTTGTGTGCTGAGTTATTTTTGTAGCCTTGCTGGGTTTGCTGTATGTGTACATATAGAAACAGAGCTGGGAGAGATAGAGTTTCTGATTTAACAGGGTCACCCAGTCCTTGCTGCAGGGGTAGAAATGCAAACCTGTGACTTTATTGAATGGGGAAGCGAGCTATTACGGTTCTGACATGTGCACGTAGAGAGCAGCTAATTTGAGGAGGCATTTTATTGCAGAGTGTATTAATGATATTGGGTGAGCGCCAAGGCAGCGGAGTGTCCAGACTGGGAATGATTGAGGTCTAGACAAGTGCTTAGATGTGGAACAAGTCCAGAATCTCTTAAGATATCTCCTGGTTGCAAGTCTATTAGCTGGAGGTTTATGTTTTTTGGATAAAGATTCAACCCTCTGAACCCCAAAAGGCATGATATCTTTAAAAGTGTCCCCAAATGACACCATTTATCAGAGCCAGAGACTGTAAAAACAGAAATAAAGTCACCTTTCTGAAGGTCTTTTAACTAATTATCCTTGACAAGACACTCAATTAGGAAAATTAACAAAATCTGAGCTTACAATTGTGATATTTCATTATTCTGCACGTCATTTCCCCCACAGATCGTATCAGAAGCAACTGAGAAGCTGTTAGTGACTCAGCTTCAACCTGCAGTCACGTAACAAACTTTCAGGGACTTTTCGGTTGAACTGCAGGCAGTGTTTACACAGAATAGTAAAGAGACAAATATGGAAACTAGGGGTGGGACAAAATATCAATACAGTGATATATCGTCGTCCCTCCTCGTGCGATGTGAGTATCGATACACTGGCGCCAAATATGAATCCTAATTAATATAATAAGGCACTCTAAACCCTGCCAGATTCCCCTGCCAGCTGCCATTTCCCCAGCGTCACTACTTAATGACTCCACACGGTGGCGTTTATCACATAAATGAGGGAGACTTGAGCGGAAATGAATTGGCCCAAGAAGAGTTTGTACAGGTATAATGGAGGACAGCAACGCTACCGTAAGAGACGCCCCATCCACGTTTAAGTCCAAAGTGTGGACCCATTTGGGCTTTGGCAACATGGAGGGAACAAGCAAGCTGGACAAAGACTATGCAAGATATGCCTCGCTAAAGTAAAGCACACAGGCAACACCACGAACATTGTATTTTTCAGTTATAGATATCGTGATGTATCGTCTTGCAATATATCGATTATCGCTGTGTCGTGTGAGAGTATCGATAGTATTGGTATCGTGAGCCATGTATCACGTATCGTATCGTGAGGTATCCTGTGATTTCCACCCCTACTCAGTATTACAAAAGCATGTCAAAAATAGTTCCAATAATTCACTTGTTGGTGCAACTGTAACTTACTCTCCTGACGATGCTAGGCTAAGGCTATCGTCAAAAGTCTTGCTGTGCCTCTTCGATTGCGGCTAACGTATCTAGAGCACTGTAACAGCTTCCTCAAGTAGGAATAACTTGTGCAATTGGCTCTAACTGACGGACAAGTCTCTCTAGAACCTGCAAAAACTGAATAAGAAGCACAACCATTACCACAAATCAGGAAATTAGATACTTTCACGGTGGCTAAGGCTACACCAACGGCTAGCAGATAAGTTAAGAGGGAGCCACAGATTATCCTTAAACAGTGTCTGGAAAACAATAACAAATAGTGCTTTAAGAAATGGGCCTTCGTGAGTAAAATAAATAGTATTAATATACATAAATATATTTTTATTTAGTGTGTTTCAGACAGAGTTTTGCAAAGTGTTTATTGCACATGATGTTTTGTTGACAGTGAAAATACAATTTATCAGTTAGAGATGTCATGTGATGGGACATATTTGTGTTTTTTGGACCTGCTTCTCAGTTGAGTAGATTGTGAGCTACGTCTAGTTTCTTTATTCTCTTAGTTTCCTTTACTGTGTGTGGACATCTATCAACACAAAGACTTGAAACCACTGCAATTTCACAGTACAGGCTGCACATCCAGACTGATGAGAGGTTAAGAGTTCAGACATATACAGTGGTCAGGAGGAAATGCTCAAATTGCTCATTAAAATCTTGAAATTAAACCAAAAAGAGACAGCCGATGGAGAGGTGTTAAACCTGCAATTATACGCTCTACACTGTTATGTGACTGCAGCATTTTTAACTGAAGTCTGGACAGGTTATATTGGCTCAAACAGGACTACAGAGAATTGCAGTGCTCTGAGTGGGATGTAATAAAAGCATGGGTTCTGTGCAAATAAATAAAAAAAAAGATGTCTGTTTTGGCATTTTCTAGAGCTTTAGAGCGATAGCCATTACTGGAACTGTTACTGGTTCAATCCTCACCACAGCCATGTGTGTTGTCCAGGCTGTGTTGGTAAATAAATGTGGCTGATTTTGGCTTTATAGTCGGTAATTATCCTGAATTTAACATCCACCCATGGTGCGAACCACAGATGATGGTTTTGGGAGGTCTCTAAAATATCGACTCTGCTATGACTACTGCTATTTTTCTCATTTTCATCATCATGGATCATTTGTAAAATTGGGCTATTATAGATGAATGATTCATGGACTAGGGTGACTCATCACTGATCCTCTTTAATAAAGATTCCTGCACACATGCTGTTTTTTATCTATCCCAATGCAAGCATGGGGGCGCAATGTCATAAATTTCACTCACTTTAACATAAAAAAATTTGAAAAAATGAACAGTTTTTGGTTCCAGCAGAAGAGCAAACCAAACCCACATGCTTCTTTTTATCTGTATTCTTATCAATCATATTCTTCTTAATAAGAGAAATTCTAAATACACTACAGGCCAAAAGTTTGGAAGCAAGGCCAATAAAGGCCAAACATTTGGACGCAACTTCTACTCAAAACCAGTATGAATTCTATGACGAAGACTTGTGGGTCGAAATTTTGTTTTGCAGCAAGCGAATGACCCTGAGCGTTCTTCCAAGCTCTGTCAGAGTTACCTCGATAAAAAAGAAGAGGAAGGTGAGAAAGATGGTTTGGCCACCTCCGTCTCCAGACGTCTCTCCAATTGAGCTTGTGTAGGACAGATTGGGTTGATCAGTCAGAAAAGTATGTCCCATGAATCAGCAGTCTCATTGATGAACGAATGCCTCGGATATGCCACACTGTTGTTAAAGGCAGAGGAGGTTACTTTGAAGAAAGCAAAGTCTAAGCAAGAAAAACCTAAATACCTGATAATTATAGTAGAAATGCATTCTGATGAGTGACTCTTTATATGATAATCATGTTTATTTAGTTGCAAACTATACCAGGGAAACTGATCTTTTTTTGTACACATTTGATCTTGCTTCCAAACTTTTGGCCTGTAGTGTATATGCTAAATACTATATTTCCCCTCAGGCATTAATAAAGTATTTCTATTCTATTTTATTCTAAATTAAATGCTTTATTAATATTGTATTTTGGGATGTCCCGATCAAGTTTTTTTGCCCTCGTCCAATCAGAGTAATTAATTATTTAGCATCTGCTGATACCAAGTCCCAATCAGATACCATCTTCCTTGATAAAATCAGAATCAGAATCAGAATCCTTTATTGATCCCCAGGGGGGAAATTCAGGAGTCACAGTAGTACCAAGGCAGAGAAACAATATAGAAATAAAAAAGAATAGATAAATACAGAAATATATAAATATATAAAAATAACAAATAGATAAGAAAAATACAGATGTAGTGTATGAGATTATGTACAAGTAAAGTGTCCAGATAAGTGACCAGATAAAGTGACAATATTTTATGTGAAATACTGAAATATTTAATGTAAAATACTTCCAAGTATTGGCACTTAGCTGTAATACCTGGTTGTGCCAACAGGTGGAGCTGCTCACTATTCAATAATGTGGCGACCAAAGGAGGCAGCAGGTCTGTGTTGGCAAGTAGAGACCATTGTGGGGGTTTAGCTAGTAAAGGGGGCACCATGACAAAGTCTTCTGCGATGCTTAATGCCCCCCCGGCTAGCGTACACGTTGTAAATGAAGTTGGAATCAACTAGAGGAATATTTAACAGATGCTCTTAAGGCAGCATCATGTACCATTTGCTTAAATCAGCAATACCAAAGCAGGATTAAAATCTAGGTTGCACAAATTTATTATTTATTTATTATAGGGTGTTTTTTTGGAAAATTATTCAGATCTTGCTTATTTGCTCTTGTATTTATATACTTAGTGTGTTCATACTACTCTGTTCACTCTGTGGATACCCATACTGTATATAATGCTTCTTTTGCACTTCTGGTTAGATGCTATATTGCATTTTGTTGTCTACGGAATCCTTGTACTTTGTGCAATGACGATAAACTTGAATCTAATCTAATCTATTAAAGGATCCGGCTTACGTTTGTGCCAATACCAATAAGTTAAAAATTACCCCGATTGGCTGTAATTGGTACATCCTTGGTTGTATTTATTGTATCTGACCATGAAAAAGTGTAAAAACAGTGTGCTCTTTCAGTAGCCAGGGTATAATTCACATGCTGCGTCCGTCTACTCCTTGTATTTTTTTATTTTGTGAGCATATGTGATTAAAGCTCATGTTATGATGTTTTCCTCCAACACTGACTGATTAGCTCTAACTCTAATATAAATAAAGTACTAGCCTATTCACAATGTCGTTCATCTTCCTATTTACCTTATCTTCTGTTGAAATAATACTATATTGTAATATTTCTCTGCTTCTGAGGTTAGCAAACACAGCTTTATTATTGGAACTCGCTCTTTAGCTGGAGCTTCTTAGTGCAGACTGAGAATGCGAGACGACAGGTCTGTGATCAGCCGCTTCGCTGTGTATTTCAGAGCCGCCGCTCCCATAATTAAAGTGGCTCTGAGTGGACATCTGGTCTCAAGGGGACCCTTACCTTTTTCCTTCTGTCCCGTGGTTTTCATACACAGTGGCGAGCTGTGAATTGTTTATCCGTAATTACTGTGCCACTTACGACTTATCCTCCTCATCCCGAAAGGAAGGGCGGCTGGCCTTGGAGAGAATAATTTCAGAGCAACAAACACTTTAAAAGTGGGAACAGAAGCGTCTTCCCATACAGCAGCTGGTCAGGACCTTGTGAACGCACTGAACATTGTGAGATGACACTTTGAGGAATTTTACCTTGAAACGTGAGAGGCCCACCAGGCGGCTGTCTCACGTTTCAGGCTCAGTAAGAAGGATTGTTGAACACCAGATTCATACAGCTGTTTTACACGTGAGCTGTCGAGGAATCTGGACTTCACACAAACATCACACTGCAATTGCTTTTCACTTTCTAGGAATATGCTGTCAGAGAACATTCAGAGACGTACATAAGCTGTCAGTGCTGACGCAAACTTGAAATTACCACCAAAAGCACTTTTTGAAGACAAGGCAACCATTTATTTAGTTTTTAACCCTTACAATATAACAGCAATGCTCGAGTGGTTTTTTTTTTTCCAAATCTATCTAAGTGCTTCACAAGGACAGCAAAAAAGAAAAACAGGCTTTAAAAGAAGACGGACTGAAACACAATTTGCTGTGTAAAACCGAGACCGATAAGAGAAGAAAACACTAAATTAATCCCAAAGGAAATAAAAGAATCTCCTAGATATTGCTCAGAAAACAAAATTATATAACCACAACAGCAAGGAGAGTAAAAAGATTTTTAAAAGACTAAAAATATGCTAAACTTAACTAAATACGAAGTCTGAGACCTCATTACTTCTTATGACCATAAAACTTTGTTAACGGCAGGCTGTAGCATATTTGATAGTCAACGTTTGCTTACTTTGAGATGGTCTGCACTTATATAGCGCCTTTCTACCTTAGTGGTACTCAAAGCGCTTTACAATGTGTTTCATATTCACACATTCACACACCAATGGAAACAGACTTCCAAGATTTGCAGCTCAAAGCGCTTAAGAAGACTGTACACACATTTTAAAAGCTTTAACAAACATGCCAGACTGATTTTTTTCAGGCACATACATATAAGATGTTTTGAGTGTTTCAGAAAATACTATTATAAACCAGTAAATGTGCATAACATGGGCTCTTTAAGTGGTTGATTACAGACTATACAACACCACAGTGGCACAATACCCTACTTCCACCTTGAGCTTTTTTCACAACAGAAGTGTTTCAGCAATATCCCCATGTTTTTACTCTTTATCTTCTCACTCCACTACATCACTCTCTTGTTCTTCTGCCTTCTGCTCCATTATCGAACACGGTTGCCCAAACGGTTTAATAGCAAACAATGCAAAATCCTTAGAAAATAATCAGCTAATGCTTCCTCTGCTGTTGGCAGGGAGTGTTTTGCCAACTACAAAAATAGAAGGACTAGCGCACAGGGGCCTCCTCATCAAAACTTTGCTCCTGGTCGAAACCTCCGGCTCTTTAAACAAGGAAGAAATGCACAGAGCGGCAGTCATAGGGAAGGTTGAGGCCTAACAATGAACAATGGAGGCCAGTATCCTGGAAAGAAGTGCAGGGAATATGACTCCAGGTTGGGTGTGTGACCAAAGAAAATACTGTTTTGTTAATTGTTTAATCTTTTTAAATGACAAAAAATAGTGAAACGAAAAGATTCACAGCTTTTCAGAGGTCGCCTGGTAGTCTAAAAGTTAAGGATATTCAATTAAGTGTTGTATTTAACAAAAGAAACAACAAAGAAATTAACAAAAGATGTTATAAAAGATTATGAACTGATAGTTTCAGCTTTAATTTGTGGGGTTATTTAGTCTCATTACGCCACTTTACAGAAGTTAAGCATTTATGTGTGTGTTGGTTTTCAGTGTGCAGCACATGAGGCCACTTGTTGTTTCCATAACATACTTTAATACACATTTTTAAGTATCAAAAAAGTTAAAGGAAAAAAAACATGTACACCCAATTTCACAGAAAAGTTATGCTTGGTTGAGGTGTTTTTGACTTTAAAAAAAAGAGATTATGCACTTTTTCTGATTTAGTTTTGCTAGAAATTGATTAAACCTGGAATCAACAATTATCATCATTAATGTACTTCAAGGGTGTAATAATAATCTAACCTTTATTGATCCCCTTGGGGAAATTCCTTCTCTGCATTGACCCATCCTATTCAAAGTTAACCTTAACTATACATACTAGGAGCAGTGGGCTGCCGCGGTGCAGCGCCCGGGGAGCAGTCAGGGGTCAAGGGTCTTGCTCAAGGGCCCACAATGGTGGTGACTGGGACAAGCAGTCGCTCTCACTTTCCCACCTCAACCTCTTGCCAGTCCGGGGACTCGAACCGGCGACCCACTGGTTACAAGCTCGCTTCACAAACCACTAGGCCACCACTGCCCCATGCACACATCCTGCAGTTCAATCTAAAAGTCTTTTTTTTGACGTCACAAGCATTTTAACTCTCATGACAAGTGGTTTCATCTATGGACAGCATGAAATATGGTCGATAACATCTAACGTTAAGAACGTAAGAATAATTACAACTTTCCCGATCTTTTTCAATTTTTCTCTCATAAATGTTGGTAGTAAACTGGTTTTGTTTCTGGTTTCTTTTCCTCTGCCTATTCAGCTTTCTGAAGATACAGTCTAGTTTATTCACTCCAAAGCAGTTAAAGGAAACAAACCCGTTTCACGTTTTCTTTTCTGCTTTTTTTGCAACATTTCAAAAGTTTGCTTCAAATTTTCTTGACAGTTATAAGTAAACTCATACGTCAACCAACCCTAACCTGAGTCTTTTCATTTGTCTGCAGATTCAAGGAGGAGACCCCACAGGCACTGGCACAGGTAAGATGAGCACTGCACTTAAACTACATTTTGAATTACATAACAACCCCCTCTCTGTTGAATTATTAATAGTTTCTTTTTGGAAGCTTTGCGTAAATACTGCTTGCAACTCAAGATGCAAGTCAAAAGAGTGCTGCTAAATTTACCCTGCGAAGGCACATGGGAGCACACACAGTCGCACAAAGACGGAGATGATGTCGCTGGAAGAGTGTCGGGTACAAGATGGGGGGGGTGTGGTGAACATCCAATCATCCAGCTTGTGGTGTAATTTTTCCTCATTCTGAGGCCTTGTCCACACGTAGCTGGGTTTTTGTAAAAAGGAATATCCTGCCCCCTCCGTCTAGAAAAAAACATACGTACACACGACCTCGTTTTTGGGAAAAAAAATGTATCCACACCTAACCGCAGAAGTGCATTTTTTTCCGTTATTTCACAGTTTATTTATCACAACGGCAAGACAGTAGACAGAACATGAGTGATTTTATAGTTTCCTTTAAGCGGTGTACAGATAATAGATGAATGGATGGATATCTGGTGTATTATTGTGACATGCTACTACATGGTTCAGGTTGGAACAGCTGCAGGTTCTGTGGCCAGAGCCGGTTACCTTGGCAACGCGTCACAACGAAATAGTCCACTCAGCCGCTTTACGATTTTAACGGTAAAAAACAACATTAACACCTCGTCGGGCATTATCCCTTACTTAACGTCGTCCTTCGCCTGTGTTCTTGAATGTGGAGCAGAATCTGGTAAAAACAAGCAAGAAAAAAGCTCCAGGAGAAGAGCAAGAAACAGCAACACAGGTCGCATATGTGACGTAAGAACATATTTTGTCGCAGGCAGTGACGTTTCGAAACGCAAAACCCCGGTTATTGACGTCCACACGCAAACGCATAAACAGAGGATTCGCAAATTTTCACTTTGGTCGGAGTTTTTAAAAAGCTTCGTTTTTGATGCGTGAATCTGCGTTTTCGTGTGGATGACGGGACAAAACATAGAAACATATCTTCGTTTTGTGAGACACCCGGCTACGTGTGGACAAGGCCTGCGAAAGTCAAGAATACATCTTTATACACATGACGGACCACAGATAAGATATTTTACTCCGTTTTTCACACTACTACGGTGCAGGAGTATGTATCATGAGGACAAACTGGGCAGGAAGCCTTTAAAGGATCTGTTCATTAAATCTGAAACCTTATAAAAAGTGTTTATTGGTCTGC
>OMNN01098762.1:0-12967 GCA_900302755.1 Chromis chromis | reverse complement strand
GTTGCCATATATATATATATATACGTATATAGCCATGGTAGTGCTTTTTCCATTGAGGTTCAGGATTGCAATTAAAAATAATCCCAAGGTGAGTGAAAATGTGACATGAGATAAACACGCCCAAAAGCTGCTTGGGTTTTAGAGGTTAAATATAAAATATTGTTGACTTGATATAAAATAAAGTTGACTTGCACATATAGATAAATGTCACAATTTCCTGTGTTGCATTTCCTGTGTTTGTGGTTTCTTCCCACTGTCGCTGACTGCTTCCTCATTGGGAATCCAAAGGGAACTTTGAATTGTTGAGTTTTCCTTTTTCTGTTTAAAATTCATAAGGTTTTCAACTTACTATGTTAAGTGCTAGGAAATGCCATGTGTTGCGAACTGGCGCTATATAAATAAAATTGAATTGAATTGCTGATGGTCTGCACGGTGACTCAGTGGTTAGCAGCATCGCTTCACAGCTAGAAGATCCCCGGTTTGCGGCCCGGTTAGGACGCCTGGGATCTTTCTGTGTGGAGTTTGCATGTTCTCCCTGTGCAGCGTGGGTTCTCACCGGGTTCTCCAGCTTCCTCCCACAGTCCAAAAACATGCTGAGGTTAACTGATTATTCTAAATTGTCCATAGGTGTAAATATGATGCTTGGTTGTTTGTCCTGTGTGTGGCCCTGTGATAGACTGGTGACCTGTCTAGGGTGTCCCCTGCCTTCGCCCTAAGTCGGCTGGGATAGGCTCCAGGCCCCCCGCGACCCTGCAGAGGACTAAGCGCCATACAGATAATGGATGGATGGATGAATTGCTGATTGATGAGTATTGGGGGTTTCTCCAGTCCTTCACTCATTTTCATTAAGGGAGCATGCATATTGTTTTGATTGAAGGTTTGGTCAGGTTTCTAGCCAGACATAATGAGATGTGTTTGTACATTCTCTGCTCTTCAGTCCATTAGGAAAATTACCACCTGCCTAGAAAGATTCCAGGTCAGATGGGTCAAACAAGGCGAACCCTCTGAAGAGCTGCCTGCTCAGTGTATGTGAGGTTATCAGATGAGGCCTAATCATTTATGATTACTCAGACAAAGAGACTGGGAAGCTGAAAACACATTTCTGATAGTTCTAACAACTCGTTGTGGCTAAAATGACAGTTTTCTGGTTTTATTCACCTCTGAATGAGATCAAATTGGAGCCCAGTAGACTCATTAAAACAGGTAAACAATGTAAAATACTAACAACACACGTGTCACCCTACTTGTGTATGGCTGCCGAGAGATGTTTGGTTTCAAGTACTATAACCTCATGATGTCATGCAGGGAGCCTGACATCAGGTTGCAATATCATTGATGATAACACAGTTGACAGATTGTCAGATGATCAAAACCCACAGGTGCTTGGTAAACTAAGCCTGGACTGAGGCCAGGACTCTGATTGGCTCTGAAATGGTGAGCTTTTGTATTGGAAAATACAGGCTCATGCTTCATTCAACAGTTTCTTTGCAAGACGGTCCGGCCTGACACGCAACAGCCCTGAGTCTCACGCCATGTAAACACAGCATGAACTCTCCTCACCCTAAACATACACGATCAGGTGGCCTCCTCTCCTCCCAAGCTCTAGGCAGACCCAATTCCTCTCATTTTAGTTTACCACAGATTCTATCTTAATGAATTCAACTGAGCAATAGTTATTCAAATTTGCAGATTAAACAAACAAACAAAAAAACTAAATAAAGAACCTCAGAGTTTTCTTGTCATGGTTGTGGCTGTCGCAGTAACCTGATCAGACTTGCAGTCCAGATAACTCATTATTACATGTCTGTTGTCTTTGTTTGGAACCAGGGTGGTAAAGTTGGTTTCACAGTATTTTTGTTTTATTTATCTGCAAACAAACTGCGGTGTAACCAAATTACATGGAGTGGAACACATCGTATCCATATCCAGCTCTCTGCTACACTTGAGCTAAAATGTTCATATTAAGCAAAAACTCATACAGTGAATGTACCTCTAAGGTTTTCAGGGAGCACAAACCTTCCTGAACAAGCTTCTACATTTATTATTTTAAATATAGCATTAGAAAATGCACCTGCAAGCCCCCCCATTAATTATATCAACATGTAGGCATACAACATGAAGCATTTTTTGCCCAAATTTCTGAGAGCACAATGAGATGTTCATGCCCATACAGTACAATTAAAACAGATTTTTAAAATCCCCATCTGGGTCTCAACCTCACTGTAAGCCATACAATAATAAAATGGTATTGTCACTATGATATCGTACAAAGATCTATATCATTAAATGTCAAAATCTTGTGAAAGGACACAACTGTGGAAAACTCCCAAGTAAAAACACGTGTCTGGCTCATGAACATCGACTTATGGCCTTTTCAATTTGTAATACGTCACAAATTTGGCTAGGATTGCACAGATGTCTGAGTTATGCTGGTTTATGCCAAACATGCCATGCCTGCAAGAGCCAATTATTGGAAAACACATTAGAATATAATTAAGACATTAATACTTAACTATATCAGACTGTGTTATGTAAGACGTCTGTGAGAGGTTGCAAAATGTGAGTAAAGAAACTGGATAAGGTTTTTAAGTTTCATTCTGTCAAATTGTTCCAAATTAAAGAATTATCTTGGAAGATTTTTGTGAGCATCTACAGTTGTTAAAGTCATATGGTGTGTTCATGAGCCGTAAAAGAATATTGTAGAAACTTAGAGTTTCTTGGCCTTGCTTTAAGGGCACATTAATGCAGATAAAATGACATTTTAGTCTACGTTGTTTCTGCGAAAAAGAACTCCAGAATCCCAAAGCCATGCAAGTCAGTGTAGCCTGGCTGTACAAACCACGTCATACATATGCTTACTCACAGTCACACAGACACATGAATGCACGCAGATGCACATATGCTCTTCTTGAATGCTAATTAGACGAATCACTAACTGATTCTATCTCAAAGATGTTACATGACAGGCACATGGCTATTCATGTGTTAGCTGCCGTGGCAAGGAATGAGGATAATGGCATTATGACCAAAATGTTACTGTTCTGCCTGCTATAAGATTTCTAACATGCTTTAATAGCAAGTACGTCACTGTTGTTTCTGCAGCTTTCTTCATGAATTAGCAATGTCATATTTTATACATTAAATTGCAAATAAGGTCATACAGATCACTAAAAAAATCTCTGTAGCACCTTTAAACAAAGTGACTCTGAGACTGTCTTCACAGTCTGCCGCAGCTGCATCATCAGACTTTATAGTACTTTCATTAACAAAATTGAGCAGACTGTCTATGATCCTGTTTTATATTTTTGATCTGAATTGGTTTCTTCACAGTAAAACATGGCTTTACTGTGTCAAAAATCACAATCTTGTTTTCACGTTGGCTATGATGTATCCTCACAGACGGGTGCAGGTTGGTTTTTTTCGTCCTCTTTTCTAATTGTTGAAAGCAAACATGGCTGAGAAGGAAATGAGTCTAATGTGCATAATTGGCCATGCCCTGAGTGGGCTGTCCCTGTTGTGTTTACTCTGCTGAGAGCTGTGTTGTCAGAATGGTGCATGTGCCGAGGTCCACTTTTCTGATATTTAAGACAAGAATAAAAATAGAATAGAATAGAATAGAATATTCCTTTATTGATCCCCCATTGGGGGAAATTCCGACTGTTACAGCAGCACGAGAAAGAAATAGCAGAAGTGCAAGAAAAATAACAATAACAAATAACAATAATTAAGTAATAAAATAAAATAAGTATGTACATAGAAAAAATAGCAGCAACTGAGCAATAAAAACAGATATTTACACAGAATAACAATAATTAGGCAACAAAAATAGTATGTACACAAAAAAGATGAATGAAATATGAGTGCAGTGCAGTGCAAAAATTTGTTGTGCAAATGGCATTTGGAATGAGATTTAAATGAAACCAATGATGATGAACATGGACTGTTGTAGATTTACTGCAATTAGTCTGAGGTGATTCTGACATCCTGCAATGTCAGATCACAGAGAACAGACTCTAACAGAAGACTTTCCACTACGACCTTGCAAATATAGGACTTATGCAATAGCAGTAACTGGATAAAGTCGGCATCACTCTGATTACAGAACCTATGTGTGTGATAAAGATAGTGTAGAGAGGAGCACCGAGGGACAAACTGTCCACTACACATTGTGCATGTCTGAGAGAAAATGAGAATGCCACTTTAATAAAATGAGCCCAGCAGAGAGGCTTCGGTTTCAGAGGCGTGCCTCAAACTTGTTTGCAGAGTGTCCAGTAGGCGGTGTGAACAGTTTTATACGAGGCACATTTGACCTGCAGGATGATATAAACCCTCTTGCTCTGTCACAAATGAAGAAGAGCTAAAGCCGGACACTCAACACAGCTTTCAGGTTACTTAATCAAATGATGCTGTTTATAGACATCCTCAAGCGTGATGAATTTACAGTGTCGGTCAAAAGTTCAGACGCACCAACTCATTCAAGGGTTTTTCTTTTTTTTTTTTATGAGGGTCAGTCAGTCCTAACAATGATACACTATATTGCCAAAAGTATTGGGACACCTCTCCAAATAATTTAATTCAGGTGTTCCAATCACTTCCATGCTCCCAACTTTGTGGGAACAGTTTGGGGATGGCCCCTTCCTGTTCCAACATGACTGCCCACCAGTGCACAAAGCAGGTCAATAAAGACATGGATCCAGTTTGGTGTGGAGGAACTTGACTGGCCTGCACAGAGTCCTGACCTCAACGTAGAACACCTTTAGGATGAATTAGAGTGGAGACTCAGAGCCAGGCCTTCTGGTCCAACATCAGTGCCTGACTTCACAAATGTGCTTCTGGAAGAATGGTCAAAGATTCCCATAAACACTCCTAAACCTTGTGGAAAGCCTTCCCAGAAGAGTTGAGGCTGTTATAGCTGCAAAGGGTGGGCCAACTCCATATTAAACCCTACGGATTAAGAATGGGATGTCATTAAAATTTGTAGAAAAAAGGCAGAGGTCCCAATACTTTTGGCAATATGGTGTATTTTCAGTCCCTTCAAGTGCAAAAACTATTAAATGTTGTGATGAAACTGGCTCTCATGAGGCAGATCAAGAGTTCATTAGAGCCTCAGAAATCACCAGTTAACAGCACCTCAGATTAAATACCACATCAATGTTTCCCAAAGTTCAAGCAGGAGACACATCTCAGCATCGATTGAGGAAGCAGTAAACTGCTGGAAAGAAACCACGAATGAGAAAGACCAAGAAGAAGAGAGGCCTCATGTCTTCTTTAAAGGTGACGGGGCTTTATTTGCCTTAAAACACGATTCATAGTGCTCGTCAAAAGTCTGAACACACAAACTAATTCCAGGGTTTTTCTTAGTTTCTATATTGTGGACCAAATCTGGAATTATAGTGGGGGGAAAAGTGCCACAAATGTTTTAATTTTAGGCCCCCCGCAGTAACCGCTGTTTGTTTTTGAAGACAGATATGCACACTGTCGGCAATATCTCAACCATCTTTATGAGATTGCTACCTGGAAGGGTTTTCAATTAACAGGTGAGTCATGTCAGAAGTTAACTGATGGAATTCCTTTCAATTAAGACCATCAGCTGTGTTGTGCTGGTTTACAGTTCTATTCAGCAACTGGCTTAGTCCATATGTTTTATTTATACAGGAACAGTGCACAATTCAACATTGACCATACAGGAAAGATGCACTGTTCCAGGATATAGCAAAAAAGCTAATTTCCACCTGTAGTCCTTGGACAGGTTGATGTTACAGTCTTTACATTGGACTGATTCTAAGTCTAGATGGATACATGACCATGTCTTAATACATTGACATTATAATTTAAACATCGTCATTTACATACATTTAATTTAAATTAGATTTAAACATATTCATATTAAACACTACCCAAATTTTATACCCACCCTTTCTACATAAGAGGTTCACAAACATGCACATATTTTCAAGCAATCAGACACTCACTCATCACACAGCCACTAGACGTGGGTACAAACTTATTATGGCAAGAACAGCTCAATTAAGTAACAAGAAACAGTCGTATTCAATTACTTTAAGATATGGAGGAAAATTTCAATGACTTTCAAAGACTCTTCAAGTGCAAAAACCATCAAATGTTGTGATGCAATTGGCTTTTATGAGGAAGATCAAGAGTTAAAGAGTAGTAGTTCATTAGAGCCTCATTAATGGGACCTCAGATTAAGTCCCACATCAGAGTTCAACCAGAAGACACATCTCTGCTTGAGCTGCTTGGACCAAGAAACACAAGAAATGGACATTAGACAAGTGGAAATCTGGTCTTTTGTTAATACAAGGTGAGGCCTCTTCCTAACAAACGCCACTTCTTTGGACTTGCAGCGTGATGTAAACTTACAAATGAAGAAGTGGTGAGGCCAGATGTAGTGGTTTTTAATTTACGCAATGAAATGATGGGGTTAAATCCGTCCCTAATCATAATTTATATAATTTACAGTGTCCATCAAATGTTCAGACACATCAACTCATTCAAGGGTTTTTCTTTAATCTCATCGTGCCAAGGTAGTGTTGGTTTAAAGCTCTATTCAAAAAACTGTAGAGAAAACTCAATTAAGTAAAAGAAGAAAATCATTAAAAAACATTAAGGTCAGTCAGTCCAGAATATTTCAATTACTTTTCATTCAAAGTCTCTTCAAGTGCAAAAACCATCAAATGCTGTGATGAAACTGGCTCTCATGAGGATCATAGAAGAGAAGTTCATTAAAGCATCGGAAACCAGATTAGGTCCCACATCTATGTTGCCCAGAGTTCAAGCAGGAGACGCATCTCAACATCAAGGGGACTGTGAATCAGGCCTTCATGGTGGAGCTGCTGTAAAGAAACTGAGGGAAACCAAGAAGAAGGAGGCTTGGACCAGGAACCCCAAGGAATGGACATTAGATCAGCAGAAACCTAGACTTTGGTTGGGTTGTTTGTGAGACACAGAGAAGGTGAATGATGGTATCTCCATGTGTGGTTCCCACTGTGAAGCATGGAGGAGCTGTGATGGTTCTTCACTGGTGGCACAGTTGGTAATTTAATCAGAATTCAAGGCAACAGTCAACCAGTCTGGCTACTACAACATCCAACAGCGACACACAATCCCATCTGGTTTGAGCTCAGAGGAACCATCATCTGTTTCCCAGCAGGACATTGAGCCAAAACTCACCTCCAGGCTCCATCAGGGCTGTTTGACCAAGAAAAGATATGAAGTGAACCAGTCTTGACAAAGTTCGAAAAGTCTTAAAGGCTCATTCCACTTTAATAATGTGGAAAAGGAAAGTCACCAGAGAAACTTTCCTTTTCCCGTTCAGATGGTTTGATGCAAACATTATTAACCCTTTAAGTCCTAATGCGTAATCGGCGACACGTTTGGGCTAGCGCACTTTGGAATACCGTAAATGTCACCGTTTGTGCTATCGGAAAAAAACGGTTTCTGAAAGCTGAGGCGTTGCGCTTTACAGCCAATATGGAGTCATTACGGTAATTTCATCCGTGTCCCCCCAGGAATCTGCCGGATGAAATTACCGTAAAATTACCGTAATGGCACCATGTTGGCTGTAAAGCGCAACGACATTGCGCTTTACAGCCAATATGGAATCATTACGGTAATTTCATTTGTGTCCCCCCAGGAATCTGCTGGATGAAATTACCGTAACTCTTATAATACGCAGTAAATCGTAAATAACTGCCAGATATTGAAAGTTTCTTCTAAAAAAAATGGGCACCAGCACTCACAGGACATTTTCTTACCTTTTTGGAATCATAAGAAAAAAAAGACCAGGTGGACATTTTGAGGTCTTAAATGGTGAAAGTGGAATGAGCCTTTGTTTCTTTGCCCCAGTGGACTTACAGTTCTGCTCCCATTGCTGCTGTCTTGTACTGGGCAGTCAGTCTGGAACAGGATATCCAGAGGCTATGTTGTTTCATTTTACATTTGAGGTTGGCAGGACTCTTTGTTAATATGGATTTTGCATGAGATTTCCAACCGAAAGAGGGGAAAAGGTTTATTACTGATCGATAGACACAACATAATGATGTAAGAGGAGAAACACAGGATCTCGATAGGAAATACAGATCATTAGACTGAACAGTTACTAGGTTACACTCCGTTTTCATCATACACCTCTTACTGGAGAGGAAACCGTTTCATATTCAATAAAGTAACTGTATATTTCTACTCAAATGTTGTAGTTAGGTACAGTTTTGGGGTATTTGTATGTTATGTCAGTAAAGATTCCTCATTCTTACATTTTTGTCAACAGCCTGCATTTGACACACATAGTTAAGATTTTTCATATAAAGCATACAGCTCATAAAATATAATTTCTTTATGTATTTTAAGCAGTTAAAACCAGCTCCACCTGATCCAGCTCTATTTGTTTGAAAAGGAACAATGTATGGTTTAAGAAATAATGTTTGGACTCAACAGTTTGCATCAATCTTGTTGAGTTATGACAACTTCTGGTGAAATTATAATAATCTAACCCAGTGGTTCCCAACCTTTTTTGGTCCGTGACCCCATTTTGACATCATAGCCTAGTGGTTTGTGAAGCGAACTTGTAACCAGTGGGTCGCTGGTTCCAGCTCCCAGACTGGCAAGAGGTTGAGGTGGGAAAGTGAGAGCGACCGCTTGTCCCAGTCACCACCACTGTGGGCCCTTGAGCAAGGCCCTTAACCCCTGACTGCTCCCCGGGCGCTGCACCGCAGCAGCCCACTGCTCCTAGTATGTATAGTTAACTTAGAATAGGATGGGTCGAATGCAGAGAAGGAATTTCCCCACGGGGATCAATAGAGGTTAGATTATTATTATTATTTAAAGGCATTCATTTTGCTAATACTTTGTACTTCTAATTAAAATGCTGGGTTTTCACATGCAGTGCAAGATTTTTGTGTAGTTGCTTTTTCTTTTACCTTCTAAGTACTTTTTCCATCACGGGACATTGTAAAAAATAAAACACCTCCCTGTGATGTCTTTAAACAAATTAGGAGCCGTAATGAAATCTGATGATGAAAGAGCAGGAGACGGAGGATACTACATCTATATACATACTACACCTCTGAACATTTTTCCATGTGAAGATAAAGTCAACATCTGAAGAGCTATCTTTATGTTTTTTAAACCAGTAGCTCTGATGTTTCTTTTAATTTTCGAGGGGTCAAAAGTTCAAAGTTTACGTAAGCTTCTTCCTGGTACTCGGTAAGCATTCTGTATAGTAACACATACTGTACATGTAAGAGGAGGCGGCAGCTCCCTGGAACATACGAGAGGCCTGTATAGACCGCATGTTCCTGCCCGTCCTCATGTCTGAGGAGTCATATCTCATCCTTACAGATGGTCACAGGGCAGCACATAGCCCCTCTGAACACTTCCAATAATAGCCACAACTAAAATAGACAGTCATCACATGAAATCAATAATGCCACTTAGATATGACAGAGTGGGCTGGCGGGCCGCCCTCACATCGGAATTATCCTGACGCTTATCACTCGGAGCTCAACACAACAGCTTTCACCTGGACAGTTTTCTCAACATGAAGCCAAAGACAGCAGTGAAATCTTGTATCTTTATGACTGTAAAGTGCTCTTGTTAAAAATGTCAGATAATCGGAGGAGCTACTTGAATCAAACGGTAATAATCAAATCAAAGGAGTTGTGTTTCCAAAGGACAGAGAAGTAGGCAGATAGTAATTATGTCTGTGCTGCAGGTTTAAGTAGAAAGTTAATGAGCAGCGCCATCCAGTGGTCAACACAGTTAAGGTGTTGAGACTCACTGCTGCATCCTGAAGACAGACTATATCTATTTATATTCTTTATAAATCATCACAGTTCAAGTTTAACATCCAATGCAGATATTATCACTAAAAAACAACTTTGTTTGGAGGGATTGTAATGTTTCCTCTTGTAAAGTCAACTCAACAATCAACTAAGGGACACAAATCAACCACAAAGAAATCCAAAATGTCTCCAGAGAGACATAAATGACCACACAGAGAAAAGAATTAGACACACTACGACCACCAAGAGACACAAAATGACCAGTGACTCAAATCAAGTACAAAGAGGCACAAAACAATCACAAAGAGACTTGAAGCGATCACGGACAGACTCAAATTGAACATGAAGAGACGGGAACGCGCAGCAAAATTGAACAAAACAACCACAAGGACTCAAAGTGACAACATGGACAATGACCATAAAGAGACACAAAATGGCCTTAAAGTGGCTCAAATTGACTCAAAGAGAAATAAAACAACCAAAAATGCACAAAAAGACCATAAAAAGACAGACTGATCACAAGGAAACTACATTTTTTAAACAAAAACTCTACAAAAAGACTGAAATCGACACAAAATGACCACAGACTCAAACTGACTACGAACAGCCACAAATGACCACATGGAGAAATAAACTGATGACAAAACCACTAAAAGAAATCCACATAAAGTGACACAAAAAGACCACAAAAACACTAGTATTAAGCAGAATAAACTACAAAAGTACAAAAAAAAAGGATCGCAAAGACTCAAATAGAGCTAAAACAACCACAAAGACTCAAATTGGAAAAAAGTAGACACAAAATAAAATAATGAGCACAAGGAAATGTTCAGCAAAGACTCCCATTGACCATAAAGAGACTGAAATTGACCAAACAGCCACAAAAGACCACAGAAAGACAAAAAGTGGCACAAAATGACCACAAAAACACTCACATTGACCAGAATCGACTACAAAAGTACACTAAATCACCACAAAGACACAAAAATGACCATAATAGACAAAAAAGTGACCACAAGAGACTGAAATCAACCACATATGTGATTACACATATCACTGTGAAACTGCTCAGTCTGCAATCTATGTGTGTATTTTGTGTGAATGTGGAATGTGTGTCTCTCATCATTCCTATTTGTATATTGTTTTTGATGAGCTTTGCATTGGTTTGCTATTATTCGAACACATGCACCATCTCTTATTACAGATTTAAGCCTTTTCATTGCACAGAAAATGTGCTGCTCTTCAGAGACCCCTGGTCATATGTTTTTACGAGGTGAGCGCATGATCGCTACCATAAACACTTAAGGATTATACTCAGGATTATCATCTGTACATCTGTAAGCCAGATTTAAAGCCAGAACTGATCCTGTTTGCAAGATGCAACGATCCTCAGAGTAGTTTACCCAAGAGTCATTTATTTTACTGCTGTACTTTCTACTTGAGTGCATTTATATGAAAGCTGTAGACGATAGTTGTTACACAGATTTAAATATATATATATACCATTTCGATGACCATTTTCTGCCTCTTCCTTTGCAGCTCTTGGTGAAGCCATAGTGCGTTTTCCTCTTTAGATTCTCTGGACTGTTTTGATAATACCAAGCCAGTTAATGACGGCTGTCTCACTGTAACCCTGTTTCTTATACACCAAGATGGATGTCTTCTCATTATCGCAGTATTCTCTCCTTTCAGGCCTTGTTGAGCAATAATTTAGTTATCCGTTATGTATCCATCCAACATCTGTATCTACTTTGTCCTATAAAGAATCAAAGGGGGCTGGAGGGGGCTTGTGTTAGCTGACACTGGGTGAGAGGTGGACTAACACAAGAGACAATCATGCACATTTACACCTACAGCCAATTTAGAATCACCAATTATCCAAACCAGCATGTCTTTGTACTGTGGGAGGAAGCTAAACACCCAGAGAAAAGCCATGCAGGCACAAAGAGAACATGCAAACTCCACATACAAAGGCCCCAGCTGACCTGCAGGATCAAGCCTGATGCATTTGTTGCATGCACAGATCTCATGATAAAGTCATTTTAGTCTATATTCTAGTATGAACCATTTATTTTTCACAGTTTGATTTCAGTGCAAATCTAATATCAGGTTTCCCCCCTTTTTAATTTTAGAGCAAAAATACACCTAGATCTTATTTCTAGATAGAGTTTAAGACAGTTTTACGTGAATCAGAAATAGGTTGATTTACTCTTAATGCTTCTAGAACCAGAACCGCCGTCATGAAATCCATGCTGCCGAAGAGCAAATCGAGAAAATAGTTGTGGTTTCAAGTGTTACCATCTTGACAAACTCCAAATGTAAACCACTGCTTACACACTGATGCATCACTAATAACGTAATCCCCTAATAATGTCATTATAAACATGTCCTTGTGCTGTGACCTTGTTGTGGTGGTGAGGCTTGTGTGCCTTGAGGATCGTGTGAGCTATGCCGGCGGGGGTCTTGGCCCCTGGTAGGTTTAACCAAGCTGGACAGGTCCCAGGTGAGAGGACAGACTAACCACAGCACCTGGGCCTCCAGGTTGGGGGTTGAGCATGGTGTTAACTACTCCATCTCATAAAATACATCCAGTTACAGAAACGAATAATGTCATCTATATAGTCTATAACAGTGGTTCTCAACTGGTCCAGCCTCAAGACCCATATTGTCTCTATTAATAACGGTCGCGACCCAAATTTCTGAAGTTTGCTGTTCCTGTTAACAAATTAAGGTTTATTTGGGTGTAGTCTCAATGTATTTTGATACAGCCTGGGAACATATTGGCTTATGTTTTGCTCATTTTGGTATATTTGCCAAGTTTTGGGCATATTTTGTCCCATTTTGACAGATTCTGAGCACATTTTGGTTTATTTTTTGGCACGTTTTAGCATAAATTTTGCTTCTGCAACCCTCTAAAAATGGCTTCACAACCCACTTTTGGGTCCCGACCCACCAGTTGAGAACCACTGGTCTATAACACTACGAATAGAGCCTTTGTACAGTTGTTTTACTATTGATGCTTTAACATTCACTTAATAATACTGCACTTTTCCCTACGTTCTGAGAATACTGGACTTTTACTGGTATAAGTTTCCAATGCTTTTAAGTAATCAGTGTTATTATAAAGTCTAGTCTAAACTGCCTGTATTATTATTAAACTTGTTATG
>OMNN01098759.1:0-27852 GCA_900302755.1 Chromis chromis | reverse complement strand
GGGAGACCACAGACTGGCCGACCACAAGGTGGAGCAACTGAGCCACGAGCTTCCTGCTGCTTCTTTTTGTGAATGAAATCAGAAGCATTAACGTCTGCAAGCTTGAAATTTTCAGTTAAGCTGGTTTTAGAGGAGAATCTGCAAATTAAAATGGAGTTTTATGGTATTGTAACTTTATTTTACTACACAAAAGACGTTTTTGAGTTCTCTCTATTTCTAGTCATGGTTGTTCTGTTTCCATAGAGTTGCAGGACTTTATATTGCAGTGAAAAATGAGCCCACAGTGATTAAAAATGTGACAGGAGCAAGAAAATGGCCAGAAACTGCTTAGAGTTAAGATGGTTAAAATCTATACAATACATTTTTAGTTTAAGCAATGCATTGCCCAAAAAGTTGCATGACTGTAATCTGATAGTTGAAGCCATATTGATGCGACAAAGTGACAGCTGCTAACTTTCTACTGACTATTATTTCCTTTCTTCAGGTTGGATCTTCAATAACAACGAATTTTAGATTGAATTTCACAGTTAAATAGTTTTTTGGTAGGAGAAGCTAAAGTTTAATATTAGAGGTTATTTACAGGCCAAAAAAACAGCTGTAAACTTCTGCAAATTCAAATAAAATCCACACTGAGCTGTGAAGTGACTTTTAACAGCAGATTTAAAACCAATAAACTATCTTGTTAAGGATGATATGTTTTAGGTAGCCTGTAGGTTTTTCTTTTTAACAATCTATCTGCATTCATCTGATGCCAACAGCAGCTGGTTTGTGTGTCTCTCAGGCAACACGACTACATAATGTCCCTCTTCTTTATCAAAATCGGCTCATATGGGTTTTGTATGGAAGCAGCTGCTTATATTGAACCACTTTGGCTTTGTCCTCCATAAAAATCATGCAAGAAAAAAATGAAATTATTTCAAGACATATTGAAACTGCAGCTTGTAATTGTGCAGCACATTTCTTTTCCCCTCTGAAGAAACCTAAATTGAATTTTACCAACAAGCACATGGGCAAACATGCATCTGGACACTGATGAACTAATCTACCGTGCATAATAACCAAGCAATTTACATGCTAATGGCACGCAATTGAAAACGACTCATTACATTTACATTACGATTTTGGCATTTGTCCAGAAGGAAGCAGCGGGACGAGTTTAAACGCCTGGATTACAACCATCACAAGCAATCAGCGGTATAGAGGTGAAATATCAAAGCCAGTGTCTCCACTTACACCAAACAAACTCATACGATTTAATTCCTCTATTCTCCAGTGACTGATTAACATTAAATGTCTATGGCAAACCAATTCATTGAAGCGAATGCGGCATGAATAAAACATGACTCAGCCTCTTTGTGAGTTAATAGATTCAAACTGAGTTAATAATCCAGCCACTGCTCCTCTGAGGCGTTTATGGACTTTTACTGTGGTGATGATTCTTTGTATTCTAATGTGACAGTTTGAAAGGTGGTGCTGATGGACCAGTAAGAGTGTTTGCATTGTTCTACTCATCATAGGTATGTGTAGGAGCTTGCATTTTTACAAACACAAGCATCTGTGTTTGTATTTTAAAGTCAACATGTTTTATGTGTGTGCATGTAACTGCAGTTTCCCTACATGTTCTTGTGTTTTCTGCAGCTAAATTAAAGTATAAAGTACTAGAGTATGAGCAGTAGTCCACCGAATGTTTTGCAAGAAAATGTTTCTTCTCTGAGTGTGTTTAGCGGAGATATGGTATCTCGAACTGCCATCTATCACCAAGAAAATCACACTAGCATTCACTGACCAGCTTGGGATAATGGACTCATTGGACTTTAGTATTAGCCCAGAGGTTTGAGTGAATAACTGGGATAATTTAGCCATTAAGAGGTAGGTTGGGGTTTAGCAGGCAATCAGGAATGTATTTAAGTATTTAAAGCTGGGTTTTTTCAGACATAAGAAGGTGTCTGGTCACTCAGTCTGATTACACTTCGCCAATCAGAACAAATCTCTCCGACAGTGAAGGGACCTCCCTCTCTGTCAGGAAAACAGTTCTTAAAGGTCCCATATGGTGAAAATTCTTCTTTATTGTACGTTTTATAAACTTGGAGGAGTAAAATTAAAGCTGTTAAAAAATGAAAGTGCTAACTACTTCCATTCCTCTAGCCCTTCCACAACTATTTTTTTAAACAATTTTATCCTGTGTCTACATAGAGACTGGGCAGTCAATACTTGTTTTTGTATAAGACATTTACTGAACTGCTACATTCAAGCTACGGAACCATTAGTCGCCAAACTCAAACTTTGCATAATTCTGCCCTCTCACTGCTCCCGGGTAAATTAATTTGAATTAGCAGCTGCCTCTCAGTCCACCAGGTTTATTTACTTTCTAAAGTTGATTCTGCTATCTCTAAAATGTCTCAAAGCTCAAAGAGTGAACACAGGAGTCTTCATGCACTTCCAGCATCTGAAGAACTGACGACTCAGTGGATTACTTTTATTTTTGATGGCATTGTCACCACAGCAATAGGAAAACGCTTAGTGCTAGAATGTTTTGCATCTAATGTGGATGTAATTGTAAAGCTGAGAGACATTCAGAGATGGTAGAGACTTTAATTTTAAACCAATACTCAAGAACTGGATGGGTTACTGTGTTTTCATGTTACTTCAGTGCAGCCTAAACTCAGCAGCTGTTTACATCTGTTTGCTTTTCTCCTGTTCTCTGTGCTCACTGAGACTGTATTTTAATACACCTGAATTCCCAATAAAGCTGTTCTCATTTACATATATTTCTGCTGTTCTGCGTCACTAAAATGTGCATTTTATCACTGCAACACTGTTAGAATAACTCTTCATAGGAAAAAACTCTTCATGTGAAAAAGTTGTGCTGAGAATTAAGCTACAGTTCCATATAAAGTAGTCGCTCAGAGAAACATTTTTGAGCAATATATCAGTGTGTGAAGCCCCAGTGGCCTAATGGATAAGGCACTGGCCTCCTAAGCCAGGGATTGTGGGTTCGAGTCCCATCTGGGGTGTGTGCTGTGCCCAGAAATTGGGGTACGTACAGATATTTTTTATAAGATATTGTGTTTTCTGCTTTCACTCACACACAGTTTTTTGTTTCTGTAAATTGACTGCCAGGGTGAAGATATTTGGAAACTCAGTTTGCAGTATTGATGTGTAGATGGGGAAAGTGCGTTTTTGGCTTGTGATGTTAGATTGTGCACCGTTATCTCCTTTGACTAAATAAGGCAGTCTGTGCAAAGACAGATGTGGCCAAAATAGCGCCGTGCCAACCTTGCTAACAGTACTTTTGACACGTTTTTCCACATAAATGTAAACAGAGGCACCAGAATCAGCCCACACACATGATTCCCCCTACTCTTGACGGCACTTTAATTGTGTTTTCGGACTGAGAAACTTTAGAGAACACAAAATTTGTGTAGGCTGTCACGGCTGACAATGAAAATGAGAGTCAGTATGGAATTTTTGGTCTGCCTCAATGACAGACAAGTCAAATGTAATGCAACTGGTGTTTGTACAACTTCAGATATTACAACTTCCATATGTTTTGCATCTTCATTATCTTCTCCTCCTTTTGTTTCTCTTTGTCTCTTTATCGCTGCCAGTGACCTCAGTGTCCACTGTGTTATTCAGCCAGCATTAGCATTGTTGCTTCACTACGTCACTGCTTTTGCCTCATGGCGCCAGTGTTTTCAGTGCTTTGCATTATAGTGTTTGCTCCCTGCTGTTCATGTTCATCGTTACACTGACTAAACTGACCAAAGCCGTATGCATAAGTCATTGTCCTCATAAGTCAGGGATTGTAGGTTTGACTCTTAAGGCAGCTTCCAATAGCAGAGTGGCGCAGCGGAAGCGTGCTGGGCCCATAACCCAGAGGTCGATGGATCGAAACCATCCTCTGCTAGTCTTTTTCTTGGCAGTGGTTGCCCTTAAAGACATTTTTGTGGTTTCAAAAGCTACTCCGGCAGTTTGGTATCACAGTTTAACAAAGGTAAAATAATGATATATTCCAAATTTGAATCCTGATCATGCGTCATCTCCAAAACTCTTAAATTATGCTGTCTTTCATGGATGTCAGGACGGTGGTTATAAACTTAACTTAACCCAGGTTAACCCCATAAAAGAGGTGTTTGACATGTCATTTGACTCTTCCTATGCACAAACTTCAGTCAAGAGGAACAGGTTGTAATAACAGAGAGCTATGAAGAATGTCAAAATGTATTACAGTAAAAAGTGCTGTTACTGTAACGGAGGAAGAGAGGAATGCTGGTAGAAAACTCTTAATCGTGTGAGTTAATATATTTATTTTACCACTCTCAATGCAGCTAGTTGTATATAACATGACACAGTTGAACATCAGCGCTCTTAAACTTTAAAGTTCATACATTTAAACACGATACTTAACAAGTGCATTTAGGTTATTGAAGGATACGTGGAAATCAGTTTCGTTTTTAGCAAATCAAAGTGAAGTCAGTGTAATGATTGAATATTCTCCAACAGACCAATTGGTTTTCTAATCTACGTTCTATTAGCCGCAATACCAGCAGCATAAAATGGTCTTGGCAGCAAATCAGGACCAAGCAGAAAGACTTATTTATGTATTTCCTGCATCACCAACAGAATGCATGTCGGTTCCCATGGCAACACGACACATACAGTTTGTGTTACTGTAACTACACAGCTTTATTCAGTGGGAATACTAACATACAGCTCATCAGGTGTTGCAGATATAAGGCACTGGCCTCCTAAGCCAGGGACTGTGGGTTTGACTCCCATCTGGGGTGTTTTACAGCAGGAAGTGTGCAGGGCCATAAGTGAGAGGTACAAAATCATCCTCTGCAAGGTCACTGCAGCTGGACCTCTATGGAAAAACCTTTACCAGGGTGAAAATATTCAGAAGCTCAGTTTGCAGTGTTGATACATAGACGGAGAAAACTGCTTTTGGCTTGTGATACTGATTACATGAGGCTAATTTTGTGCTTGGACAGATGTGGCCAAAGTAGTGCTAACCTTGCTTTTTTACATGTTTCATATAAATGTAAACACCATGTTTGTCATGCTTCTGGTTGGCCCACATGGCACATCTGTTTGTCCTACTCTTGCCATGAATACGTAATGGCCTGTTGTTGGCCTCCTAAACCAGAGGTTGTGGGTTCGAGTCCCATTGCAGTTTTCTACAGCAGAGTGGCGCAGCGGAAGCGTGCTGGGCCCATAACCCAGAGGTCGATGGATCGAAACCATCCTCTGCTAACACCTTTTTCTTGGCAGTGGTTGCCCTTTAAAGACATTGTTGGGTCTTAAAAAGCAATTCCAGCAGTTTGATATCACATAAAGATGGAAGAATGATATATTCCAAGTTTGTTATTTAGCCACATTTTCAGTCAGCATTAGCATTGTTGCTACATTACATAACTGCTTTTGTCTCATGACGCCAGCGTTTTCAGTTTGCATTACTGACTAAACAGCCCCAGGCATAATGGATAAGTCATTGTCTTCCTAAGGTTCGAGTCCCATTGTCACCTTCCACAGCAGAGTGGCGCAGCGGAAGCGTGCTGGGCCCATAACCCAGAGGTCGATGGATCGAAACCATCCTCTGCTAAGACCTTTTTCTTGGCAGTGGCTGCCCTTAAAGACATTGTTGGGTCTACTCCAGCAATTTGGCATCACAGTTCCACAAAGGTGGAAGATCAGATATAATATACTCCTTCAGCTGGGAATCTGTATTAGTCATTGGGAATATTGTAAGAACTGATTAAAGGGTGGAGCATCTTACAAACGATTTAAATCCTCTGAACAGAACCTCCTCTAAAACAGATTACATCTACAGCATCAGTTACCATATCTGTGACACTGAAAACTTTGACTTTAGGCTGAAAATACCTCACTAACCCATTAATCTTGCTTAACAGTACAGCCCAAATATCATGCACCAATCACTGATCAGCCATTAAAACCACTGACTGGTGAAGTAAACAACACACATATACAATGTAAGTAGTATAAAATACATACAGTTTGTACCGCTTTAGAGATTATAATTCTCTCTGCCAGAGACTTTAGTGGCCATTGTGTTCTTCAAAGCAAATGTTCATATGGCCTACATTGTTGCTTTAGGGTGACATTCTTTGTATGTTGACAAAACAGGTCAAAAAAGCCCCAGTGGCCTAATGGATAAGACACTGGCCTCCTAAGCCAGGGATTGTGGGTTCGAGTCCCATCTGGGGTGTGTGCTAGGCCCTGAACCTATTACAGATCCACTGTGATCTCCTTTAATTAAATAAGGTGATATGATGCAAAGGGCCACCAGTGCTAACAGTTGTGAAACAGAGACATCAGAATGAGGCCCCCTTCCCCACTGTGTCACTGTCGGTAGCCCACCAGAATCTAGTGCCTTTTGTCAGGCGTCTGATTGGCTGACATGGCATTTTTGTTTGTCCTACTCTTGACAGCACTTTAATTGTGTTTTTGTGTTTTCGTACTCTGATACTTTTGGAGACCACAAAATTCATGTGGGCTGTCATGGCTGTATTCAAGGCCATCACAAGAAGAATGACAGACAGTATGAATCTTTTGGTCTGTAACTGGTGTTTGTAAAACTTTAAATATTACAACTTCCATATGTTTTGCATCTTCATTGTCTCCTCCTCCTTATTTTTTGTCTCTTTATCACTGCCAGTGACCTCAGTAGCCACTGTGTTATTTAGCCACATTTGCAGCCAGCATTAGCATTTTTGTTACCTTACATCACTGCTTTTGTTTCACTGTGCCTGTGTTTTCAGTGCTTTGCATTACTGTGTTTACTCCCTGCTGTTCATGTTCCTCTTTACACTGACTAAACTGCCCCGAGCCTAATTCAGAAGTCATTGTCCTTCTAAGTCAGGAATTATAGTTTCAAGTCCCATTGCCACCTTCCACAGCAGAGTGGCGCAGCGGAAGCGTGCTGGGCCCATAACCCAGAGGTCGATGGATCGAAACCATCCTCTGCTAACACCTTTTTCTTGGCAGTGGCTGCCCTTTAAAGACATTGTTGGGTCTTAAAAAGCAATTCCAGCAATTTGGCATCACATAAAGGTGGAAGAATGATACATTCCAAGTTTGTTATTTAGCCACATTTTCAGTCAGCATTAGCATTGTTGCTACATTACATCACTGCTTTTGTCTCATGGTGCCAATGTTTTCAGTGTTTTGCATTACTGACTAAACAGCCCCAAGCATAATCATTGTCTTCCTAAGGTTTGAGTTCCATAGTAGTGTTCCACAGCAGAGTGGCGCAGCGGAAGCGTGCTGGGCCCATAACCCAGAGGTCGATGGATCGAAACCATCCTCTGCTAACGAAGTTTTCTTGGCAGTGGTTACACTTAAGGACATTGTTGGGGCAACCTGTGTTGTTCAAAGCCAATGTTTATACAGCCCACATTGTTCCTTTGTGATGAAATTCTTGTAGCTTAACTAAACCAGCTGAAAATAGCCCCAGTGGCCTAATGGATAAGGCACTGGCCTCCTAAGCCAGGGATTGTGGGTTCGAGTCCCATCTGGGGTGTTTCACAGCAAAGTGGTGTGGTAGGAATCTTTTAGCCCAAAGTCTAGACTCTAGAGTTCAACTTCTGCAAAGTGGTGCTTTACTGCAGCTGGGTAGCTCTAAAGATATGAGTTAGGGAGGTAATCAATGGTTAATAATTCTACCAAGTCAATTTAAAATGTGTAAATTAGCTAAATTATATATACTTGAGTCTACAATGAGTTACTTCCAATATGACAGATTTAAAAATGGTCACTCCTTTACAGAATGATTGCTAACATGAGTGAAACAGCACTATTGCAGCTCTCAGATCTTATTTTTTCTATTTAGTTTTCCCCTATAAATTGTCTCCTGTTGCATATTATGCAGTATATTAACACGTTATTTCAATTACTGATCTTAATTCAGTATAATTTGGTTAGCAGCTTCCCAAATAGTTTCATGCTTACATCTTTTTTCTTGTTTTATTCTGTCATAATGTGACTGCTGGATCTCCCAGTTGAATCACTGATTTCTCTTCATAGTAGCAAATTTTCTTCAATGACAGGGTGAAATGCCAGTGAAATGCTTTAAATGTCAGACTCTCGTGTTCGTCTGCTGTGAGTCTCGGCGATCAAGGCAAATCTATATGTACAGTGTCTGTGACCTGCCAAACAACCTCAGAGTCAAAGTGTTTAAGTGGAGCTGAAATCCTTTTCTAATTACAGCAATTTTGCCACAAAAAATCTCCTCCCTGTGTCTGAGGAAAACCTCTGTGGTGATGAGAAGGGAAATGACCACAGTATGGAGCTCCCACAGAGAGGGAGAAAGAGCATTCACACAAACATGGTGATGGACATGAAGCCTGTCACAATCCCTACACACATCACACTTTTGTTTTTGTTCAACAGCGAGGATACTGGCCACTGTAGATATAAGACACACAGAAACCTCAGCTGTTCAAAGACACGAGGATTCGCCTCAGCAGAACGCACAACAAAGAGCGAAGTGGGCAGAGATCCTGGAAATGAAGCCGCTCTATTTAAGTGCATATGCAACAGCTTTTATCTCGAGCGCACCAACACTTATTATACACTTCACACCCAAGCTCATGCAACCACACACACACCCGTATACTCAAGGACATACAAGCACATGTAGTTAATTTGTGCTCGCAGACACACAAAGCTACTTCAGCAGCTCTTCACATTTTCACATTCACATTTCATTAGAGCTAAATTCCCACCTGGGAGAATCCGACAAGGTTTTCCTTCTCCCTTCTCTCTGTACTTTCTAGGTCATTATTGGTCTCCAGCCTTATCACATCTACTGCCTTTAGAGTTTCGGCTTATGTAAGAACGTGTAATCAGTTGGTTTCTTACTCTATGACGGCTCTGGTAAACACAATTAAAGGGAGTTAAGTTTACCTCGCCGTAACTAAAGGCCTGAATGCCTTAAAAAATCCTTTTAATTTAAGGGGATTCGCCATAAATACAGCTAAGAGGGCCAACGATCAAATCCCAAAATCCTGTTTTAATTACTAGATGCAGATCTTTGCTTTCTCATTACTTGTGTCCGTCACGTTTCTTGTAGCCAAACAATAAAACACCCAACATGGGTCAAAGTGTTAAGTCCTGCTCTGTTTGGCAAAGCAGGCTGATCCAGTACGACTCCAAGAACATCAAATACAGCATCTGTCACATATGCAGCAAGTTGAAATCCTCCTATTTACCAGTGAGGCAAACCCCGCCCCACTGCTGCTAAAACAAACTATTACCAGCTGATAACTCCAATTCAACCATGCATCAACCTATTAATGTCTGTGCTCCTGTTCCGCATTATTTAATGCAACGTGCTGCACAGAGATGCAAAAGAAAAAGCATGATATACACATTATACCAAACCATGATGCAGCTCTGTTGCATCTTTTCCTCTGTTGTGTCTGTCTGCAGGTTTTTCCATTTCACTATGGCGAGCAGATCGGACTTTGGCCAAGGAATAATTAATTTGGTGACAATCCTGATCTGGGATTTCTGCCATCTGATAATTATTTCTTTGTTAGCCACAACTGAAACTAACAGACACTGACAGTTTTCCAAATCCTGAGGGGAGGGGGGGGAGGATATGTGCTGTCAAGAAGTCAATTTATGACAGGGAGGGATGTCTTTGGGTGTGAAATTAAAATGCCAAATTGTTGCAAAGATGTTGGCAAATGATTTGATTTCTAAAGGAAGAGGCGATGAAATGGTTTCCTATTTACATTCTTGTTTCTTGCATTCTGCTTTGGAAAGACTTTGCTGTTAATATTGATTACATTGGAGCTGACATTTTTCAGCCAAGGAATTTCTGCCAAAGAAAATGTGGATAAACACTGAAATGATTGCCTCAACTGTCAGGAGTAAACATTAAAGAATCCTGGCTGGTCGACTGGTTCATCTCGACCTTCTGTGCTTTGTAAAGTTGTGTTTGAAAAAAGAATTTCTGCACAATAATAGAATATTCAAAGCATTTCAGGTGCACTCACTTACAGTGTTATAACTAAATAAATAAACGGGTTGGGATACTGTATTCTGGCTGAACTTTTCTTGTCTCATCACCTGACTTTGTTTTCTTGTGGTTTCACAGTGATGCCTCTATGTTTAAGCAACTTTCATGAGCATAATGTAGAAACAATGGACAAAAAGTATACAGAGAAAGGTGGTCATTTTCACTGAATGTGTCTCTACCTATTTCAGATGCTGAATGTGTCATTTAAGTCTCAAACTCTGAGTGTTCCTCAAAGTGAAGGTGGGCGTGGGATAAAGAGAAAGGCTTTCACACCAAAACTGGACAAATGGAAGATAATTAATTCAGTGCCAGTGGTTACAAAGATGGAAGAAAACACAAAAAAAGGAAGATGTAGACAGGTAGAGGGACAGAGAGGCATCATTTGTCCATGTATTGCATAACTTCAGGGCATTAATAGAAGAAAATGAAAAATGTGAAGCAGTGCATGATTCACCTGCATGAGCAAACGTAAACACTGAAAATAAAAGATAAGAAAGAACATGTTACTTCTTACCAGAGTGTGAGAACTGCAGTCTTGGCTGAGATGCTCTCCATGCTCCCGTTAAGGTGGCCCCGAGGTGGGCCAGCAGCACCGCCGTCACCGGCCAACACATCCTCCTCCTCATCATACACTTAGCAAGAGTTCAAACCTGCCAGCAAACACACCAATCTCAGTGGTGCATTCAGGTGCGAGAACTGTTGAAAAACAACACACAATTTGAATCCTTTTAGAGTCCGAGATGCTGAATCCAAACACTCTTTAACAGTCCAAGTGTGTCAGCCGTGAGCCAGAGTCCAGATCCTTGGAATAATTCACTGCTTCTTGTAAGAGCAGCAAACACACACTTTACCATCGGAGTGTGTTTGTGAGTTGATATGTAGGAGATGGAGGGGAGAATGTATTCCAAGAAAAAGTCGTCTCTCTGCTGCCTCCTCGCAGCTTGACAGCTCTCTTCTGCTCTGTCTCTGGTCCCAGCTCCTCTCTGCATGTGCTCTCTCTCTCTCTCTCTCTCTCTCTCACTCTCTCAGTCTCTCTCTCACTCTCTCTCTCTCTCTCTCTCTCTCTCTTTCTTGTGTGTGTGTGTGTCTGTCTCTCTCTCTCTCTCTTCCTCTCTCTCTTCCTCTCTCTCTCTCTCTCTCGTTCTCTCTTTATCTATGCATCTCTCTATCTCTCTCTCACTCTCTCTCTCTCTCTGGAAGGCGGAGGGAGAAAGATCCCAGATCTTTGCGGCCACCCTGCAAACACACACACATAAATGCACTCGCCTATTCAGTGCTCCGGGAAAACTGAGTGAAAGTAGAAACGAGAGAGACAAATCATCTTTTCATGGTAATTCACACCTCTCACACTCCCTCTACTCCTTCACTCCTTTTCTTTTTTGCACTTGAGCTTAACAGATGAAAGTAAGTAAAGTATGTTTATATAGCACCTTTAAAGCCACAAAGTGCTTAACAAAGAAAATCAACATAAGCTCATAAAGACAACAAAAAAAGAGAAAACAAAGCAGCAGTAGATACACAGATAGATAGTCGTATTAAAAGTAACAAGAACATACGGAGTAAAAAACAAGATTATAAGGCATGTAAAGTAATAAAACAACACAAGTTCACAGTAAAAAGTTGGATCAAGTCTAAAAACAAGAAAAAGCTGACTAATAATAATCAATTGAGCAATTCAAAACTTGTCATTCTTTCTCCTCTTTTCCACTTCCTCATTATTTTCCACTCCTTTCCATGCAGAAATACACTGATTAGCCACAACATTAAATCCACTGACAGGTGGGCCGCCGTTTAGCTCTCTGAGTTAAGGCCTTACCATGTGGGCGCAGATCGCCAGCAGCGGTTAAGAGTTCGAGTCCGGCTCAAGACCCTTTTGTCTGCATGTCACTCTCCTCTATACCCCCTTTCACCCTGTCTCTCTCTATCTATTAATAAAAATGGGAAAAAACTCCCCCAAAAAATACTTTAAAAAAATCCACTGGCAGGTACAGTGAATAACACACACACAGTGTAAAATACACACAGTTTGCACACAGCTCGAGTAAAACCGAGTTAAAGTGGACATGAGACAGACAAATAATTTTTTCATCTTAATTCACACCTCTCACAGTCCTTTCCTTTTCTTTTTTGCACTCAAGCTTTCCAAAAAGGGACGCAAAACAATAAAACAACACAGTACAAAGTTGGATCAAGTTGCAAAAATGTGAAAAAGCTGACTAATAAGGTGCCAAGACGAGCACATTTATGAGTTTCAGCCGTTCAGTGAAACCAGGTTTTTCAGAAGCAGCTTTAAGATTTTATAAGATCAGAGTTTAGCTGCCCAGCAGAAAACCCTCAGAGTAACTCAGGAGTTACGATCAGGGGACTCGCCAAGAAGTGCATTAAAAGTAATGAGTACAATCAATTGATCAATTCAAAACTTGTCCTTCTTTCTCCCTAAAATCTCTTCCTTCCTTTCCACTTTCTCATTATTTTCTCAGTTCCCACTCCTAACTAACCCAAATGCAATCATTAAAGCCTTTCTGCCGTCTTTCCTTCGCTCTGTTATTTTCATTAGATACCGGCTCACTGGGGTACAGCAGCAATGGCTGAATTTTTCACTAGCTCAAGTTCAATCACAGGCTAGCGGGAACAATTTATTCATTCTCTGGGATAAATAATGAATTTAGGTTGCGTGCAAATGAAGAAGTATACGCTCCCTCTGAGGATTTTCTGATTCGTAAATGATTTATCCTCCACGCTTGTTTGTTATTGTGTAATTAGTGCAGGTTTTTTTAAATGACCCAGCAGTTTAATTAGACGATTAAGACGCCCTCTAACCTGGTGTTTACACGACTGCGTACGGCTTTCAATTGGCTGAGGGCAAATCTGGTCAAACCTGCTTGTTAATTATCTAATTAGTGACGAGAAGGAAAAAGTCGCTCCGAGGTTTTACACACCGACTAACCCTCCTCCTGTGATATAACTGTGTGCTGCTGACCTTGAGCGAGATGCTACTGAAGCCCCGTGTCTTAATGTTCCTAATTAACATTAAATCATTCTGTGGACAGTATTGGAGAAAGAAAGAACCTTCACTGTAGCTCAGTAGAAATCAATACTCCCCTTAAGGTGGTGTAGTTTTGCATAAGTTCATGAGCAGCACATCTGTTATTATTTTTGTAACAGCAGTGCTACTAGTGGTTGTAGAAGTTGCTGTTTTTACTGCAGTCCGTGTTCCTGTTTAAGCCAAACCACCTGTCAAACAAAACAGTGCAGGTAGTGCTGTGACTTTGTTCAAGGATTCCTTTACTTTTTTTACTGCCATCACTGCAGACACTAAACAACCAGGCAGTGGTTTTATATGTATTTCAGATAACATAAAACACATGAATCCTGTACAACAGAGAAATTTGAGTTCAAAACTGCAGATGTAAATGTTTGAATCTCTTGTGTTTTATCAGTTGAGTTAAGGAAATTACAAAATGGTTCTTCAAAAGTCTGTTTTGATGCAGATTACTCCAGAAAGGTCAGTATTTGAACTGTTTAGCTAATTACTAAAACCCTGCACAACCTCGCCCCCAGTTACATTTCTGACCTCCTAGTTCCCTACTCAATCTCACGACAACTCCATTCATCAAACCGTAACCTCCTATCCATCCCCCGCTCCAACTTATCAGCAAAAGGTGACCGTGCTTTTGCTCTTCTGGCTCCAACCCTCTGGAATAGTCTTCCCCTGTCCATCAGATCATCCGATTCTATAGACAGCTTCAAGCGACTCTTAAAAACTCACCTATATAAACAAGCGTTTCGTTAGATCAGGAAAGTGTAGTGTGTGTGTGTGTGTGTGTGTGTGCATGTGTGTGTGTGTGTGCATGTGTGTGTGTCTGTATGCATATACTTGTGTATGGATGTTTGTTTACGTCTATATTGTGTCTATGTACTGGTGTATGAAGTGTTGGTTATGGGTCGGTCTCAGGGGATGTTTGTGACATATGTGGCCATGGTGTTTCACTCAGTGTGTGTCGCCTGTGTCAGAAAGTTTGTCTCTGCATGTTGAAACTGTTTTCTTATTCTTAACTATTTGTTCGTATCTATGTCTCTTTGTGTGTGAAGCACTTTGTAACATGTTGTTTTAAAAAGTGCTATATAAATAAAGTTTTACTTACTTACTTACTTTCTAATCCTAAAGGATTTGGTTAAAACTGGACTTTTCTTTTTGGTTCCTGGAGATATTTCACCTCTAAACAAGGAGCCTTCTTCAGTTTTGAAGAACGGTACGATTATTATGACCTGGATGACTAAGAATCTACAGACTATTGTTTGGGTGCTACAAAAGTTAATGTTTGCTTTCTTTTTCCACAAAAAAAGCTCTGGAGAGTCTACAAATTAGAAAAAAAAACTGACTGTAAAGTGCAAAAGTTTGGCGTGACGTGATATTTTTGGCATTTTGTATTAACACTACTGTAATAGCAAATCAGCAAACACTTGTGAGGTCAATGAGTCACCATTTGTCGCCTCTTGTTGTCGTAATCAGCTCATAACTAAGAATTGCAGTTGTGAAGTCTCTCATCACGCTTGCACTTTATCTGTTAGGATTAGATAGGGGGGTTCACGTTGCAGACATTTCTATGTGCATCACAAGCAAATGTATATCAAGCACAGTGTTCTCCTAATGTAACATCCACCTTTGTCACTTGAGGCTCCTGCTTCAAACTATTACACTGGGACCTCCTAAACTTGCCACTTGGACAGTATAATTAGAGTCTCGTTGCCAATCTTACCTGATCAGTCGACTTGTTAATTACAACTAACGACCCACCGGTTAGCTCGAACAAAAAGCCTCTGATTTCTCTTTGACAAGTGACGTCAATTAGTCAATTAGCATCTGAGCTCCTGCCGTTTAGGCCATTGTTACTGGTCTCAGATCTCACCGTTGCTATTCTCTAAAAACCACACACGCACCTCCATTTACTCATGCAAATTCCCAGGGTTTGATGAAGTGAGCAGCAGTTAATGAGCACTAATTGTCATCGTGTTGTTCTGTTTGGTTTATGCCTCCTTTTTAAGCTGACATGAACAATAACGTCACTAATTCACAGCGCGCATGGTAATAATGGCTGACAAACTCATGTAAGTGATATAAAGACAAGCAAGCATCAGATTGTTTATATCACTGGTGGTCTTTTGGTGCAAATAATCAAGAAAAGAAACTGAAGAATCTGTCTAGGAAAGAGAAGACAAAGATAGCAAGTTATATCTAAGAGAGATTCATAATTGACCCTTAGCTTGAACTATTCCTCCCATCTAGGGTCACTTAAAGTTTCACATTAGGGGCTTAAAAAGTACAAAACAGGCCTTATTTTATTGGAACTAGGAGTGATAGCAACTTATTTCCTGTATCTCCTAGACACCAAATAAAGAAACAGTTGCACTATACTTGTTCTATAACATTTCATCCACTTTAATAGAGAGCTAACAGGATTTTCACCTGAATCCGATAGGACTCCAATAAGACTATCTATCTTCTTCATAGGAAACATGCTTGGTTCTAAAAGCAAAACTGCCACATCACTATGGGAAATGTATTATTTTTTATGTTCATTTTCACAGTCCTATAGGAAACATATAGTATTCTCTATTGGATCTTACATTTCTGGTAAAATTACTTATATAACATTTTCCAGTAGACTCTTATTTTTGAAAATCTAACTTATTTCCACCATAGCACAAAAAGACTGAACATATTATGTATCTTGTTCTTGTTCAATTCGTAAAATTCACAAAAATATGTCTGCGCAACACAATCACACTTAAGATTACAAAATTGACAGTATATATAGTTTTTAAGTGATCACGATATGTCTACAATAAAAATACCATTGATTTTCACAATAAAACTAACAAACATACACAAATGTCAACAGATAAATTCCCTCTAATATTTTTTAATACAGATTCAAAAGATATGAGATTTAATAAACATTACTTAATTATCACATTTAGAAAGATACTTGTCACAGAGAGTCTAAAATCAATTCGTGTACTTGCATTAACCGGGTACATATAGAAGGAGGTTGATGTTTAAGACACTTATTTTAATGCCAATATAAGTTATATAAAAGTGGCTGTATCATTATATTAGTTCAAACCTATTTATCTAACTCAGTATTGTTTGGTTGGGTCTTGTAAAGAACTTTTATATATGGCAGAGGCAAACCTAGCTAACCTGGTGTGAAAGAGCTAACTTTAAAAGAACAAATATAAAACAGTCATTAGTGGGCTGACTGTGGTTTAACTGTAACTGCTACCTAGCTGTTTACTTTACAATTTCCTGTTTTTAACAGTTTAATGAAACATTTCGGTGACCACAAAACTACCTAAATTAAAAATAAAAACATGGGGAAAACACAACCTTACCAAAAAGTTGCTGTGAGTTGTGTCCATCAGTTTAAACGCAACATTCCCTGCCACAGGTAGGTCTGTGCTGCCATCTTACGTTTCTTCCGGCCGTTTACCTGTATATCTAAGTCTCGCGTTGTGCAAATCTCGCGAGATTTGTCATGTTGAACCGCATTGTGAAATTTATTTTAAAAAAAGGAAAACTAAATATGTGTAGGGTCAAAAAACAGACGAGAAGCAACGGTTATATTCTCTATAAGTGGCCAAGTCCAATTGAATTCAATACAGTTGTTTTGTAATGACATATTTTCACAGCTAGAGGTCAGTGTGAGATCATATGAGTTCAATATACTGCAGCAGAAAGAGGGGAAACACTAATTTAAATATAGGCTGTAATGTTTTAAAGATATTTTTTAAATAAAATAAAATAATTTTAAAAAAATAACTGCAACTGCATGTATCAATAATTTTTACTCAAAGTATATTTTTCCTGTCGAACTCCAACAACCATCTATCATTTTATTTGTTTGTTTTCTTAAATTTATTTATTTTGTTAGTTTTTTTGTTGTTTTGCATTTTGTTTGGGCAATGCTTTAAAAAAAGGTTAACCTAAATGCTATAAAGTTTGAATTTACTGTAGGTCCTTATTTATTTTTCATTTTTTGTAACATTATTCTATGATCATACCTAAATAGTGACTTTATTGTAAGTTTATCTGACGTTATGCTATGTTTTTATGATCCTTTGATAATTTTTTAAAATATAATATAGAATATATGATTCTACAGTAATGACGTCTAATATATTGTAGAATCATATCATATTCTGAGGATTTTTTTATAAAAGTAAAATTCTTCTGCTGTGATATTTATATATAACTTGCCCATCAGGTTTAATGTCAGAGGACAGTTTGAATTTAAATTCAGAGTGATGGAGTTAATGACAGGGTGGAGTATTTTAGTGGGAGTGGGTTTGACCGTCCTCCGCGCTCCCGCCGTGATGTGTTGGAACCTTTTGTGCGGGGGCGCGGACGGCAGGAGCGCGCACGGGAGACAAACCAGTAGTGAATTTAAATTTAAAGTAAAAAATAAAATTAAAATAAATGCACAATTGCTGAGTAACAACACAGAAACCCAAATGCTTGTTGTATTTATTTAAATAAATTGTTCCATGCTGACTAACTCCTGTCCCAGAGGCGGACTGGGTCACTGGGCGTTGGTGTGTCGCTGCGTTTCGGTGTCTAAAAATAAAACTTTGGGAAACAACAAAACAGGTGGGTGTACTGGTGACTCACAATCATGGGGCAATCCTCCGTCCGAAGTCATAACAAAACTACACCCAGACAGACACACCGAGGACCGAGCAGCCAGTCCTACCGGTCCACAGTCACACCCAAGATCGTCTATTGAACAGATGAACAGCACAGAGGTGGAGGTGACCCTTCAGCCTTATGCAGCAGATGGAGTTTTGTTCCTCAGAAATAGCTTATAAAGAATATTTCAGTCTACTTGAATTCATTTTGAGTATATATGATATATTAAATTCTCAAGACCTGATGGTTTGCCAGGACAAGTTTTTAAGCTGAACTTGTTGTTTTAGGGTTAATTAATAGAGATTTCTTCTAGCACTACTTTGATCAGCTGTTTCGAATGAAATGAAATCAAGTTTATTTTTAGTATATAGCATGTTTCAAACCTGAGTTAACTAAATCGCTGCACACACTATTAGAAAGGCAATAACAAAAAATATGTCCAAAAACCAAGACAAGATAAAGGTCTGTAAAATCAATTTGTAGAACAAAATAAAAATAAATATAAAACACTAAAAATATCAAGACCATCAAGGGCAACCAAAAGCCACTGAAAGCATGTATACATTGATAAGTATCAGAAACCACCAGCCTCAATTGTGCAACAGTTAACATCAGTTGTTTGTTCGGATTTTAGAGGCCTAAAGGTGGATTGGGGGGAAGAGGTTTTAAAATATACCCTGATGCCAACTTATGTCAGGCTTTATGAAGAAATTTAAGAGCCTCAATATAAATTCTGTGTTTACCAGAACTGTAACTGTATTTATTTGCCTCCTCTGCTGAGGACAATAAAAAAGAATTGATATATCCAATACTAGTGCAACCACATGCCAATACATAGAAACCATGCATTAAATCACACACGATTTAGCAGAAAGTTTGCATGAAGCTGGCATCCCTGCATGCCTCTGTCATTTCAGAAACCTCATTCTTTGAAGGATGCAGCCCTTAAATATATGGCTTTCAGAAGGTCAATGCAACTCAACACTTATATGGATAACACGGGCATTCATAAACGTAGGTGGAAGCATACAAAGCCAGCTAACAATAGCATTCATCAAGTTGAAAATAGTACAGTATAGCACAGCATCCTGGTACGAGATTCCAGTCTCATATGGGTAAAAGGCATCATTACTGTAACTTTTAATGCTTCCATACTGTGGGGTCACCTACTGATTAAAATGGCAGGTTTCTCTGTACGATCACAGGCAACAAGTTTAATGAATTCTGGACTGAATGTACCTTAAAGACCAGACCTTTGCATCCTCCCATTAGGAGAAGTCTGCTTATCTTTAGCAACATTAGTTAACCTTGGGTGATGATGCACAATGAATTTTGTAGAAATCAACTGCAAACACAAGGTTATGTCCCAAAAACTGAAACCAGCAACTATAGCTTGGGATTTGTCATCATTATTGAAATCATAAAAGCTTCAGTAAAAAGCAACTGGACTTTCAGACTTTCAATCCAAGAGGCTTCTTCAGTTCTAACTGACTGATTGGGCATCCCAGATATATTAACAACCCAAGACTCACATGTTTTGAGGGGTAAACAGTTGTGAAACTGCCTGGTGAGGGATGAGTCAGTTTGTTAATGGAGCTGACACTTTCAAGAAAGTGACTTCAAGACTGTATTATAAGTACCTATTAAGTGACATCATAGTACACCTTGTCCATTTAAATGTGGCTGTTCCAGTTTAACATAGATGACTTCCCTTACTCCTCTCTCCAACCAGCTCTGTTCTCTGTCCAGACTATAGACAAAAGAAGTATCCCTTAGGGACACGTCATGCTTTCCACATCTGTGTCCGCAGACCAGTGTGAACTTTGAAAGATCGAACACACATGCGGTTCTATTAATACTACATCAAGTAGGCTGGATATAGCAGCTGCTTACACATTATGCTGCAGCAAAAATGTTGAAGTGATTATTTTTGAAGTGTGCTGATCATGGGCAGACATAGCACAGGATTCCTGGAGAAATTAGGACTTCTCACTGTGTTTGAACTCCATTGATGTAAAGCATGTACAAATCAAAGCACATCTAACATTGGGCGACGACTATTTCAATTACAGCTCTTTAAATGATGAACTATAATAGTGTGGATGATGTACAATCTCTCCTTTAAACAAATATTTGTTGTGAGCACAATTTGTCTTTCTTGCAGTTGAAGTACCTGCAGGGTAGATTTGGGTTTGGAGGACAAAATCTACATCACTCATACCATTGATGCAGATGTAGATAGCATGAATTGACCTTTACCCTTCATATACAGGTGAACTGCTGAGTCTTGGAGTGGGCTTTCCTGTGTTGTACCAGGACTATCTGTCTTCTGGACAGGGCAGACAGATGGCTTGAGAGAGGAGCGAAGGAAGCCATCTATGATCAACTGGAACAGCAATCTCTAAACAGAAGCGATGGTCTATTACATCACTTATCAGGTACTTATAATGCTGTCTTAAGATCACTTTCCTGAAAGTTTGAGTACCATTAAGACCTCAAGTCATGCCTCACCAGGCAGTTTCACAACCACTAAAACCTCAAAACATGAGTCTTGGGCTGGTATTGGACCATTATCATGTGATTTTGGGGAGACAGCATATATCTGGAAATCCCCGACAGTCAGTTAGAACCGCAAAAAGAGAAGTCCATTTGCTTTTTACTGAAGCTTTTAGGATTTCAGAAATGATAAAACGACAGTAAGTGGTTTACATTAGACAAATCCAATATTCTTCCAAGCTTTAAAGCTAATTGATAAATAAAAAAATATTAATTTCATTATTTTTTTTAAACATCCACATTTTACGTGAAATGTGTAAAACCTTTGCACAGGACTGTATATAGATAAACACATGAAGACATTCCTATTTTTTAAACAATAAACAGGCATTGGGTCATTAGCCACATGATCTGGGGGTGACAGCATTTATCTGGGATTCCCCATCAGCCAGTAAAAACTGAAGAAACCTCATTTATGAGAAGCGAAAACTCTTTAACATCCAAAAAGAGAAGTTAAGTTGCTTTTTGCTGAAGCTCTTGGGAGAAAACCACAGTGTTGATGTCATTTAGTTGAGTTTTTTTCTCTCCTTTTTTTCCCGCACATTGTATGACAGCAATTGAAAAGCAGAAATTGTTCATGGCATTATCCATTAGTCCAGTTAAGATAAGATAAGATAAGATAAGATAACAAAACCTAACATAACATAATATAACAATATAACATAACATAACACAACAATATAACATAATATAATGTAACATAACACAACATAACATAATATAACATAACATAACATAACATGAACATAACATAACATAACATAACATAACATAACATAACATAACACAAGATAAAACTTTATTAATCCCGAATTAGAACTGAACAGTAAAAGGTAATGGTGGAAATTCACACATATCACACATAATCATGAAAAAAAATGAAATTAAATATTATATTGCATTTATTGCCTTCTACTGAAACTCTTAGGATTAAAATGACCTTGAAAAATGACATGTTGCTTAAACTTTATCAGTCATAAATGTCATGTTTTAAACTTTTTAGAATGAAGCCTTCATCCTCTAGCTGCTGTTAGTCGTAAAGTTGCAGCAGTATGTCTGTTTGCACTGAAAATGTCATGGTATCCTGGAAAAGCAGCAGAGTGAGTGCTCTTCCTCTTCCTTGCTCCACTGCAGATAATCTTGTGTAACCCGCCCCCGCTCCCTGTTCCCGGCCTCCCATTGGACGGCTCCTCTCCGCTCCCTCTCTTCCCATTGGACGGTCCGGACGGGCAGTGAGCTCATATTGGTTAAAAATAGTTGGGCTCGCTGGAGTCTAAAAATAGAGGCGTATATAAAGCCGGCGGTGGAGCAGCGGTGTGAGCTAGTCCTGCACGGCCGGCCGCCGGAGGAGAACCGTCCCCCTCCGCACCCTCCCTCCAGCTCATTCCTCCACAAGTGTTGCACCAGAGGCGGCGGTTTGTCTTACATGAAGCCCAGCCACCGGCTCAGGGTGGAGCAGGCAGTGACGAGCTTCCTTCCTTCCTTTTTTCACTCTCAGGTTTCTGTTCTGTGTCTCTCTGTAGAAAGCACATGCAGAGGTGTTTGAACAAGTAATGCAAAGGCCAGAATGTGTCTGGTAGTCATTGTTATATCTTTGTAGATGCTGCTTCATGCTGTGGTTTATACAAGTTGTTTTTCCTTCAGAAAGCATCTGTTTGCAAGGTTTTCTGACATCATCTCTAAAAGAATGAGGCTATATGACAATAAAAAATGTATCACAGTAACATGTTTTATATCAAAAATTAGCCCATTTATCATTTTAATTACCTCTTTCCAATAAAAAACAGGAGGAAATGTTAAATTTGAGCACTTTACATTGAATTTAAACATTTAAGACTATTTTATAATGGTGCACAATTCAGTTTTATTCATATTACAATACAGTAAGCCTTTATTAACCCCACAGTGGGGGAATTTGCATTGTTAACAACAAAAGCAACAAAAATTATACATAAGTACTAGTTCAGATTGTCCAGGTTCCTTTTGGATGTGGAAAATCAATATTGCAAAGCATCTGTTTGCAAGGTTTTCTGACAACATTTCTATCAAGGCTGGGCAAAATAGCCGAAAAGTGTACCATGCTAACATACTCATGATAATTAGCCTATTTATCATTTTTAATTACTTATTTCTTATAAAGACCAGGAGAAAATGTTGAATTTAACCGCCTTACACTGAATTTAAGTAATTAAGACTATTTATCATGGTGCACAGATGGTGCACGATTCAGTTTTTATCTATATAGCGCCAATTCACAACATATGTAATCTCAAGGAACTTCACATAGTAAGGTTAAAATTGGTACAGAGAAACCCAATAGATCCGAAGTTCCCATTGAACTCCTTTAAGCAAGCACTTAGCAATAGTGGGGAAAAAACAAACTTCTTTAACAGGAAGTAAAAAAAACTCCGGCAGAACCAGGTTTAGGGAAGGTGGCCATCTGCCTCGACTGGTTAGGGAAAGGTTAAAGGTGAAAAAGATCAGGATAGCAGATGGAGAACAGACAACAATGCATAAGAGAACAAAAAAACACAACCCCGAAATAAGTGTCACATAAGTACAGCTTAATAAGGATAACAGAGTGATCTCACTTTTATACACATAAAATCAAAAAAGTAAGTGAAACCTGGAGAGTTAAATTGAGGGTGACCAGGGCGAATTCACTGCACCTTAGTTTCTAGTGGCTTGACTTGACCAGGTGTAACCAGATTGGGGATCCCACACCTCCACGTGCACCCCAAAATCAAGTCCATCAGCCCTAATGGTACGTGTCCATAGGGGCTTTTTTACACTCAAGGGATTGCACCGCTTCCCAACATTGGCTTTGATGACTGCTTCTCAACAGGGATCAACACGTGATTCAGCTTCGTATGGTCGCACAAACATTGGTTACATCCGATTGGATGATGCTTCACTCAGAGGCTACCTGCTCCTGGACTTGGGGTTAGGGTTAGGGAAAACGTTCTCTTTAATTACAAGAACAAATCAGCAAAATGTGTTTCTGAAAACATTTGAGGAGAGACATAAGATGCTGAATCTGTCCTCATTTTAGAATAACAACTGTTGGTTTAAACGTTTTTCTAAAGTTTCGTGAGGTGTCGGACCCCTGCTCTATGCTCCCTACTTGCATAAGGTAGCTAAGACCTCAAATTGATGTAAATAAGTAGTGAGCAACGCAACGCCCAATCTCTCAAAACACAACACATAATAGGAAGCGTTGAAACAACAAGCAGCAGGTTGCTGAGAGTGTGTCGCTTATTTGGGGGACTCAAGGTCACTGTATTGTGAACGCCGTCTTGCAAGGGTGACTACTAGTCCCTGCCTGGGCACAAGCAGAGAGAGCACAGACTAGCATACCTCGGGAAACCTGCACAGAAAAGTGGGTTTAGTTCATGCAATCGAACTTTGTGTTTCCTTTATGTGCTTTCATGGCGGTTTGAATCTGATGCATTTAAGTGAAACTACTGAACAATTTTTCTGTTGCTCTGTACAATGGGTTTTGTGCTGGTACATATCGCTATGGTTTTACCACCCTAAATTAATTTCTATATAATCTTGTCAGAGTCCAACAACAGTTTATGACAGCTAAGCCAGGATGCAGCAGTTCCTGTCCAAACTTGCTATAAGTGTTATCATTTAGTAACAATGTGAAAGACAGTTGAGATCAAACTGGCCTAAACCGAGGAATAGCTCATCAACCAGCAGCCACTGTTTCTGTTTTGTTTTTGTTTTTTTACTGTAAAGGTAAAAAGTGACCTCTTCTTGAAGAAGGTCAGCCTTCATGAGGAGTCCTTTTCAGTCACAGAAGCACAAGTTGGCAGGTTTCCTCTCACATCTGCCCACTGCACCTCTTGAAATCCATTGTTGGAGACCTCCTCCCACCATCCATTCTTCCATTTTCTATACCTTTTTTATCCTTCATCCTCTTCCTCCTCCACCTATACTGCAGTATTCTCTCATGTAAGCTGCCAAACGTGCCTCTGGGCAAAGAAATGCATGTTCTACACTACATGTTTAATAAGAACAGAGAAGAGGAACAATAGAGGAGATGAAGCTTTCCCCTTTTTTTTTTAATTTAAATTGAGAAATTTGCTAATTTACTCCTGTGGATAGCAGTCAGAATGGCTGTTTTGCTTAATTTCTGTTAGATTATTGTGCCTTCTGGTCATTTATTGCTTTGGGAATCCTGCAAATTAGAATTTCTGTGTTTCAATAAAGGCCTGTGTAATGCCGATTTACCAGTATTTAGTCCAGATCAAAGCCGTAAAATTTCCATTTTTACTAGACTGTTCAGAAGGCAAAGGGTACTCTATGCTGCATTTAAAGCTAAATATATACTGTATGTTCCTATATGGGAAAAGTTATACAAAAGTGACTGTACGCTCCATGTGAGCAACCATCCTGCTCATGCATTCAATCCGTTTTATTCCTGGATTTCCACTCCTCCGTGCTGCCTTATACAACTAAACTGCGTATTGTTGGGCACAGAGCAGCTCCGAACTCTCCACAGCTTCTCGATTACTCAACTCCACAACATCCAGCATCATCCCACACAGGCTGAAAACTGCCTCACCTCAGCATCCCACGCACTCTGCAGCACAGGCCTCAGTGTGAAGCTGCTGGAACGCTGCTTAGTTTCTGCTTTTCAACCAGCTGTACTCCTAATATTTTGTACATTATCTGGTTTATAATAAAACTTGAAGGAAAATCTATTTGTAATTTTTAAGGTCAGATGTTAGGAGGCTAGAAAATTGGGATTTGTGGGGGTTGAAGCTGCAAAATGGATGAAAATGCAGCTGCTTTCTAGATTTCCCATTGAGCTCACACGAGAAATGAAATAATTGCAGCATTTTTACACAAATTATTTCAGTGGGAGGACAGTTTGGATTGAAAGAGCCAAGCATGCATGTGTGAAGCAGGACTAGACTCCAGGCAAGCCTTTCGTTTCCAATGTAAGGGACTAAATCATCTCGAGTATACGCCGTCGTTTCTGGAAGCCAATTTCAAATTCATACTATTTAATTTCTTCAGTTTAATGAGCTACTCACATATAATGTAACCTGGACACATAAACCCACCAGTAGATAAAAGAAGCATCACTCCATTCATATTACATGCGTATCGATTTAACTTAAGAGCTCCTCCTCTGCCCCTGAGACCACAAATGAATAGAAGCTGGGTGTTATAGAAAGTAATTTATTACACAAACCAAAGCTAGTTTACAAATACAGTTTCCAGTCATGTGCGTGTGTGTATAGTCTAGTATGAACAAACCCACATTTCATATTTACAGACTTTGCATACAGCTTTGTTTTTTTTTTCCTGTTCCTTTGTTTACTGCTTCCGAAATTAGGATTTTTTAAAAAACAATAACAAAAACTAGAAATAAAAATGATTTGTACATAAAAGGAGACTTTCTTCCTTTTTTGTCTTTTTCAGCCAAACAAACAAACAGAAGAAAAAAAAAGAAAAGGAAAAGCCAGCACTCGTGGTCCTAGCGATGCTCTAGACAGGCAGCCGAGAGGCCAGCCTTTCTCCTGACTGCCTAACAACAGCATTTGGCAGGGATGATTGACGGGGGTCGTTACAACCGAGTGTAAATCATCAGAAAAAAAAATTCAGGTAAAGCACAAAAGCAGAAAAAACTAAAGCAACAACACATAAGTAATTCCCTAGTCTTCCACCTCCTATTTTTTTTTAAATACTGATAGACAACATGTTTATGACTTTTTTCTTTAAAAAAAAAAAAAAAAAAAAAAAAGCTGGAAATAAAGTATAAAAACAACAACACAAGACTGGTTTCTGGAACAGGCTCCTCCCTGTAGACCAGGAGGAAGAACAGGAGGGTAAAAACACTGTCAAGAGAGTCCGAATCTGTCGTAAAACACTCAGAAGTGTCAGGAAAAGGCTGGTGGCTGATAAAATCCCGATTGTTAACTGGACACCCTTGCCATTTTTAAAATATTTTTAAGAAAACACCTTAAAAACAACCTAAAATTAACAGCAGGCGGTTAATTTTTTACTGCATTAGTGGTGTCGATCACCTGCAGGCTTCTGTACAAAATCTGTCCTGACAGATCTGGCATTTTTAAACACAGGATTCTGGATAAAAAGGTCACGTGTTAAGTTTGTAGCAGCCACCAGTAAAAGGCAAACGTGTAGATGATGGTCTATCCCAGGCACCTTTTACCTCAAAAAATTAACTACTTTTGGTACATTTGACCTTTATACATGCCTACACACAAAATATTCATAGTCCCAAATAAGGAGGATCAGTGGTGTGCATGTAAACAAATACTCTCTTCTCCTTGTTCTTCGTCCTGGTCTGAAACCAGGGGAAGATGAGCACCAGCAGTCAGCTATGTGGACCAGGAAGGGATGGGAGGAGTGGAGCCACGGCGGTTTGTTTGGGTTTTACTATGCAGGGCAGGAAGCTGCTCAATTCACCTGCCACTTCCACTGATTCAGTCCAGAGAGTTTAAACGGTAAAGACCCATCGGATGTTAACTTAAAACCTCCTGAAGTAGACAAACCAGCTAAGACTCACATGTCCAGCCTGGCCACTGAGGGCTGCTGATCTACAAGTAAGTAAACACTGCTGTGGTAAACTGTCCACTGTTTGAATCCAATTTAATTTAAAAAGGAAATAGCACGAGGACAGTTTAACTTGCACACCAGCTGCAATTAATAAAGCACTCGATATCAGGTGACTGTAACAGATTATCTCAGTAAGAGTAGAGCTCCATGTGTTGGTCTGTAAGCTCAGGATTACCCACAGTGGGACTAAATGGCCCTGACTTGGACATGTGAGCGCACCTCTCTGATAATACAACATAAGGCCCGAGCACCTGACGGCATTTAATACACTGGATGACAACTATGCTAAAAGGCTGATAAACCTTGAATCTGTTCAAAGCACCATTGTGAGGAGTTTACTGGTGATTTGTCTACTTTTGAGGCTGCTCACGTGACTAAAGTTGGATAAAAGTGCAGAACTAGGAAGTGTAGCCGTGGTTTCTCTCGTACTGGGCTTTGTTCTTCCCATCCCTTCACCTGTCCAACTCCCCGCAGCCCCTAGCCCTAATCCCAGGCCTGAACCTGGGGATAAATAGTCCACTGGTGGCCATTTACAGTGGTACTCATTTACTGTGCTGTCTGTTTGCCTCGTCCGTCTGTCAAGTCATCCAGGCAGGAAACTAAACCTTTTTTTTTTTTTTTTAAACAGTCACTGGAAAACCCCATGAGCAACTTTATCAGCTAGATTTTTTTTTAAACAAAGGACCAGGATCTCCTAATGATCATTATCAGTGTAAGTGGCTTGTTGAAAAGACAAAATGTACCAGCGTTTTTGGGCTGATGGCTGGTGTCAATTTCCCACCTGATGGTAAACCCTGCAGGTAAAGAGCCCAATGGTTTACAGCGGTAAGTCGTTTACTGTGCTCCCTCCTTCCCCGTCCGTCCACCCACCCATCCCTCTCCATCAAAGCTTCCCAAACCCGAGTCCCAGGTTGAATTCAGTCCAACAAACAGCCAGTTTACAGCGGTAGTCATTTACTGC
>OMNN01098758.1:0-14608 GCA_900302755.1 Chromis chromis | reverse complement strand
GATATGTAAATTCATCATTTCATGTCAGTGTCTCTGTTGGATATTGCATTGTCAAATAAATTTACCACATTTTTTTTCTTGGAAAACATTTCATTAAAACTGTTTTCAAACATTTCTCAAGGAAAAACGATTCAGTCCTCATTTAAAGCTGTATTTAAATAACTGGACTGGCTCTCTCATGGCACTCAACTCCAATACACACTATTTTGCCAAAAGTATTGGGACGTCTGCCTTTATACACGCACATGAACTTTAATGACATCCCATTCTTAATTCGTAGGGTTTAATATGGAGTTGTTCCACCCTTTGCAGCTATAACAGCCTCAACTCTTCTGGGAAGGCTTTCCACAAGGTTTAGGAGTGTGTTTATGGGAAACTTTGACCATTCTTCCAGAAGTGCATTTGTGAGGTCAGGCACTGATGTTGGACCAGAAGGCCTGGCTCTCAGTCTCCTCTCTAATTCATCCCAAAGGTGTTCTATTGGATTGAGGTCAGGACTCTGTGCAGGCCAGTCAAGTTCCTCCACACCAAACTGGCTCAGCCATGTCTTTGCTGACCTTGCTTTGTGCACTGGTGTGCAGTCATGTTGGAACAGGAAGGGGCCATCCCCAAACTGTTCCCACAAAGTTGGGAGCATGAAATTGTCCAAAACGTCTCAGTATGCTGAAGCATTATGAGTTCCTTTCACTGGAACTAAAGGGGCCAAGCCCAACCCCTGGAAAACAAGCCCACACCATAATCCCCCCTCCACCAAACTTTACACTTGGCTCAATGCAGTCAGGCAAGTATCGTTCTCCTGGCAACCGCCAAACCCAGACTGGTCCATGGGATTGCCAGACAGAGAAGCGTGATTTGTCACTCCAGAGAACATGCTTGAATTCACTGAGCTCCTGAGAGCGACTCATTCTTTCACAAATGTTTGTAGAAGCAGTCTGCATGCCTAGGTGCTTGATTTTATACACCTGTGGCCATGGAAGTGATTGGAACACCTGAATTCAATTATTTGGAGGGATGTCCCTAATACTTTTGGCAATATAGTGTAACTGTTAACTTGCTTTTAAAAGCCACCTATATCTATATTGCTCACCCTTATAGATCATGATCACCTTCTATGTGTATGTGTGTATATGTATGTATGTATATATATGTATATATATTTTATAATTTTAATGTAAATTTGTTTTTAGCATCTGTATGTTTCTAACTTTGTTTTTGTTTTTTTTGTTTTTTAATGTAAAGCACATTGAACTGCTCTTATGTATGAAATGCGCTATAGAAATAAAAATGCCTTGCCTTGCCTTGCCTATGAGTTAAATTGGGGCCCATTATTTACAATAGTCTTAAAATATTGCACACTGTATGGAAATAACTTCAAACTGAGATTAAATGGCATGTGGATTTTAGTTCAGTATTTTAAACATTACTTTCAGTTTTTTGTTCTTGAATCATAAAGGATCTATGCTTTGTATTTTTGTTTTGCATTTAGTTGTACTTCTTTCACTTAGCATGGACACTATGTATACCATGTGTCTACGCATATTGATTTGTGTTCTTTTTACTCCCACACAACTTGTGAACAACCATTGGAATGGACATTATACACTGGAGAGGAAGCTTCCCTGGTCTGACTAGAGACTATAGAAGAACAAAAAGAGACATGATCTTTGACCCATGTTCCATTTGTTCCTGTACAAGACCATAGCTGTAATAAAAGCACACCTAGTGCCGTCTTTTAAAGGTTCCAGTGAAGAAACCACCTAGGACTACTATGACTAAAATTGATGTAACATTTGTTGTGCTTGTATTAAATTTAGTAGACTTGCAACCGAGAGTTTTTAGAACAGGTTCAATACCATCCCTGACACTGACTAATTCAAAGGTTGTTATTTACTCCCCGCAGTATTGATTAGAAGGAAGTAAAAAATGCTTCTGGAGTTTTTCCAAATCTCACTCTGGTTACATGAGACTTGTTTTATTTTGAAATTCTTCCAAGAGTTTCTCCACAAAGCTAAGTGTGGACTTCACAGCAAATCAGGACCAAACATGAAAACATTTATACGATTTCTGCATCACCAGCTGAATACATGTTGGATTTCCGTGGCAACGCGATGGATACAGCGCACAATACTGCAACTACACAGCTTCGTTCAGTGGGATTAGTAAGGTACAGATCAACAGGTTTATATATAACATATTCCCTCAGCTGACAATCTGTGTCACTGTATCAATGCTCTGGTTAAAGGGAGACGCTTCTTACAGCTGATTTGAATCAAAAATTCTGCACATAACCTGCTCTGGACCTGGATAGCTCCACAGCATCAGTTATCATGGAGATCTACCTTCATGACACTGAGAGCTCGAACTAAATTGCAAACCCACCAATCTCGCTTCATAGTACAGGCCTTGGATGTGGTCTCCCATCCTTGAAATAAACAAAAACAAACCCATGCTACTTGAAACTGCATTAATTTATTATTTTCACAACATTAGCATATCATCAGTTGATGTGGTGAGGGGTCAGCATTTATGGAACTACATTAGTATTCGTTATCATATTTGCGATCATGCAGTGAATAGAAATCCAGTAATTTACCAAGCGGCAACCTCCGGTGCTGAAAAATGATGCCAAGCTGTAAATGCCAAATGTCAGTTCCTCAAATGACCACTCGAGGCTGGCTCCACGTCCGTCCCCATTGATGCCAATGTTAAAATGTCCAACTTCACTTCAGCTTCAGTCTGGTAAAAGAAACTGCACTGGTCCTTTGCATCTAATTTCTGAGTTTTATAGAGCTCACCCATTTTGATTACATTAGGCATTACTGCTTTGAGTGACAGGTGGGTGCCTGGATTGTCCATGGCTCAGATATTTGCATGGCCGACCTCAGCGCCACTAACGGTCCACCTTTGCTCATTTTTTGGCTTTACCAGTCTCTAACGGAGTCTATCTGCTGCCAAATATGACATTATGAGGGCAGAGTGAGTGAACCTGAACGATAAAGTTTGATGCTGGACAGTTGGGCAATGAGCCAAAACTCTATATAAAGCTCTGTAAAGCTGATCTGCTGATTTTAGTAACAATTGTCTGTAGGTTCATCGTTACCAGTGACCCCTTTAAATTTGATGCACTGTCATTACAAGAGGGATGGACTCATAGGTACTGGATTTGTTCCGGAGTCATTGACATATACCAGTGACCATTCCTGAAAGTATGTGCTCAACATTTGGCATCTGTCAGTTGCCATCATATTAATGGAAAGGGAATCATGTTAGAGGTTTATTATCCAGGTAATTTTGTAAAGCAAAAGTTTCTTATGAATGAAATAATAAATGAGTTTAAGACAGGACACATACAGTGGGGTCCAAATTCAATTAGAGTCTCTAATAGAATGTCCCTGATGTATTGATCTTCTCACCTTTGGTGCCTAATTGTGCTTTGGAAACTAATCCAGTTTCCACATAGTGTTTTAGAGCTCCATGCACTGCCCCGCGTAGAAACCTTCAGTCTAGCCATGATTTGACTCTGAGGCCCCGTCCACATGGAAACGAAGCCAGGCGTTGTTTGATGAACAAATAGTTCAAAATATACTTCTTCTGCATTATCACTGTGTTCACCAAACAGATATGGAAAGCACAATACACCACTTCATGTTCTATGTTTACATCGTATACAGATTTCTCTGCATGCCTAAAGTCCCGCCGCCAGTTTCCGTTACGCCGTCACAGCGCCACCAACAGGCCTGGAGTGTGTTTTACATCATTTTCAGGCGTATCAAGTGAATTTGTGTGGACGGACACATTTACTGAAACGGCTCCGTCTTTACGAAGAACGTTTTGGAAACGATACGCGTTTCGGCTTTGTGTGGACGGGGCCTGAGAAAGCCTCTCTTTGCTCAGAATGCCAGTCTGACTTCTGACAATTTCACTTGGCTCTAATGCCAAATTCTCAAGTATCGGAATACTACTTAGGGAGCAATGTTGGGCTGGAAACTTGAGGCACCAACATAACTGACATGTGAGTAACGGCTGTAGGTTGATTAAGTTGAACAAGTCTTTGATGAGTGGCTTTCATTTTGTTTTCATTTTAAAACAGATAACTTGTTAGTCTAGCATCCACACTATACAAAGTTCTAGGACCCATAAAATGGAGAATTTTAGAAACACTGACCCTGTTTCATTCATTTTAGTCTGAACAGGCAGAAAAAGAGACTTCTGGAGATGTGTCTGTCACTATGTTCCTTTATTCACCACCTTTTTCATGTTACAGGTTTCTAGAGGAAAACAAAGACATCAGCCCTGACTAGCAGTAAATGATTCAACATGGGTTACAAATTACAAGCATTGTTGACCTTATTGTTTATGCCAGCAGCTGTTGTGCAGAAATCTCCCGTCTAATTTTCTGCAATTGCTGTTGTTGATCAATAGTATTTTCTACAACTAAGCAACCAATCCTCTGCTTCATGTTTACACTGACATGCACAAGCCCATTGTAGGTGAAATACCTTTTCAGTGTGTTAGTATGCACAGACATGATTTCTGAATCGGGGCTAAAATGCTCATCTGGCCACAGATCGTTAGTGTGGATGTAGCCTGAGTGTCACTGGAAGGACACAACTCAAATCTGATGTCTGGACACACAGCTGACATGGTCACTGCCACTAATCTGCTTCAGTCTGATTGTGAAATATTTGATTATCACGTTACACATCAAACCTTTTTTTTCTTAAACGTTTCTAAGTTCTCACTCACTTTCTGATTCCTTCAGGTTTGCGTTAACAATCTGACAGATTGTCACTGTGGTCTCAGGCTTTTGGACCCCACAGCTGCATTAAAGTCTAAATAATTGATGTTTTCCATTCTAAAAGTCCGTATAAAACATTGGAGTAACTCTACACAACATATAAAATTTGATCACACATGAGGTACTGTGGTGTGCATGTGCTAACACTCTACTATCGGTACTATAAGTATGTTGTCAGTCAAGCTGCAGAGGTGGATGGTTCTAACTGGATAATAAAACACCCTCCTCCGTGACCACTTCAGTACATTCACTGAAGCTGATCTTCTAATCTGCAGTTTGCCTTTAGCTTGTCGAGCTTCAGCTCACACAGCAAGGGAGAAGCGGGCCTCTGTGATCTCCATATAGAAGTGGTCTGCTATTGCCTCTGGCTTATTGAATTCCCTCTAGTCACCACAGGAAGAAAATCCTAATTGACAATTTCACACTGGCTCCTTCCCTCCCTCGTTATTCATTTCCTATCATTAGTCCATGATGGGTCTTAACTATATTCCATCTCTTTATTAAAATTACTTACACATTTCCTCCTCTTCCCCCTATCAGCAGCACCCTGCTTACCGCTGCGCTTGGAGTGCCCTTGTGAGGCTAGTCTTTGAGTAGCACTGAATTGGTTGTATAATTGTCTGTTACATAACTGAGTGAATTAGGCAGGAGATATGTTTAAAATGAGGGCACGGATTGGTGGCAGTGAAGAATACTGTGTTCTAGCTTTTTGTCTCGCAGAATAAAGGGGGAGGAGGGTTAGTCTGTAAATTTGTGTCTGTGTGTGTGACTGTGTGTGTGTGTGTGTGTGTGTGTGTGTGTGTGTGTGTGTGTGTGTGAGAGGGAGACAATAGCAGTGAGGGATGAGAAGGGAAAGACAGAAACAGATAAAGCTGGTGTGCAGCAGAGGGAGAGATGTGTAGGCATGCTGTAACAGCATGAGTCATCACAACTCAGCTGATGGACGTGTGGCCTGAATCCGAAGAGGCCCCCTTCCTGGAAACATACTGTATGCCTGAAACTTTTCCTCTTAAACCGTTCTAAGTGGTAATCCCAAGGATTTTTTATTTCTAGAGATCACCTGTCAATCAGTGTATCTGCAGTACTGTGAATCCCTTACAGAAATGTTCTGTTACTAACATCGGACTCTCTGTGTTATCTGCATCTATCAGCCATGTTGGACTGTTAAAGCTGAGATAAGCAGTGTTTGCGTTGGGCAAACACCCTGCACTAACCTTTTAGCATATTCAAATGGTCTGGGAAGAAACTAGACTTCTGCATCTCCTCCTATCTCCATTCTCAGGTTTCAGAAAATGTAGCTGGTGACAGGAAACTTCAACCAATCAATTTACTTTATATTGATCATATTGATCACAGTATAAATGGGAACAAAGTCTGTGGTGAGAACAGGATGTAGTGGTGCAGAAGTGTAGATTTCAGGGGGGGTGCAGGAGGTATGTCCCCCTCAATATTTACAACACATATATTTGTTTCAGTGAATATTGACTTTTAGCTTGACTATCTTTGAAGTGTGTTTGGTGGGAGGAGCTTAGGGCAGGGATCGGAGAGGAAAGAGCTGCAGGAGGAGCAGGAGGAGGGCTGTACATGTTCAGACTGATCTGCCTAATCCAAAAATGGGCAAAGAGGTGCAACGTGAGTGGAGCTGAGGCGACACATGCAAACATCTCTGGACCACCGACTGTCCTGCCACAGTAACTGCCTTTTGCTAAAAGCTTTAAGCCTTAATACAATTTAAATGAATGACATAGAATGAATCCTCCATACAGTTTTCTGTACCCAGTTGGAAACATTTCATCATGGGGGTTATTGGGATTTACTTGCTATTGGAGTCAGGACTCAACTTTTGGCCATTTCTTATTGGCTTTATGTTTCAGTCGTGGAGGATGCTACTTTGTAATATGAGACGACCACTCCCATATCTGTACACAAACTCTAAAACTAGTTGTCAGTTAGGAAGCACTGCAGGAGGAAAACGACTAGCCTAGCTTTGTCCAAAGGTAACAAATTGGTCTAATCTCAGGGACATTTTTAAAAAAAATAAGAAGGCTGGGAGAGAATTATGCATTTCTTATATTTTGCCTGTTTCACTGAAAGCTTCCTGAACTGTGGCTTCAAAACCGAGGTTAATACACAACTGTGAATTTAGTGAACCATTACACCCCAACTAAACATGCATTGACATGTTATTTCAAAGTGGACACGGCATTTTGACCAAAAGACGCAATGGCTCATCCATTTCCAAATTTAGTGCAATGTTTAATCACATTTTCAGAAAACTAGCAAAGACAAAAAGTAAATCAAGATGCATTTCCATCCATACCTGCGAGTATGCAGTGCTGGTTCACTGAGATAGAAACGGTGATGCTAATTCTCCAGTTGTTAAAGCTGTTAGGTGAAACAAGATGACACAGTTAAAGAGTCAAACTTCAAGTGGTGTTTTTTTCACTCCACACAGGTCACATGTTTTCATGTGCTTCTGTTTGCCATCTCTCAAGTGGAAGCTTGAGTAACACATGCTTCATATATGTCATGATTTATTTGCTAAGCCTGTTTCTTTTGAAGTGCAATTAGTTTTGCATTAACTTACAGTGTATAGATACATCCATGTTTCTTACTTGGCCAAGTCTAAAACATTTTTTTGGGAAATGTCAAGTTTTTATGCATTTTTCAAAATGTTTTTTTTTTCTTCTTTTTACTGAGAAAATTATAAAACCATGGATGGAAATGTGTTTACTGACTGAACCTAAATTTCACAGATGACGTAAGTGAAGTTTGCTAGCATAGTTACCCTCTCTCCATTTAGTAGCTTCATATTTGGTATCAATCCTCACATCTGACTTTTGAGAAGATCCCTGGTTCGCGTCCCGGTTAGGACACCTGGGATCTTTCTGTGTGGAGTTTGCATGTTCTCCCTGTGCAGTGTGGGTTTTCACCGGGTTCTTCTGCTTCCTCCCACAGTCCAAAAAACATGCTGAGGTTAATTGATGATTCTAAATTGTCCGTAGGTGTGAATGAGAGTGTGCTTGGTTGTCTGTCTCTATGTGTAGCCCTGCGTACGACTGCCGACCTGTCCAGGGTGAACCCTGCCTTCGACCTGAGTCGGCTGGGATAGGCTCCAGCCTCCAGGATTAAGCAGTGTATAGATGATGGATGGATGGATCTGACTTTTGGCAAGAAAGCAAAAGTTTGTAATGTTTTTTTCACAACATTTTGAACTGCTGTTGCTTTCTCTCATTTTATTTAATTTTATTTTAAATGGCTTTGTCGCTTTCGGTGTTAAAAAGCAGAGACAGATTTTAAAGCCGAATTAATACATTTTCTGATTGTTTGTTTTGTTAGAGCAGAACTCTAGACTAAAACAATTATCACTTGACATACCATGGCCTCAGCAAATATTGTTTGTATATCAGAGCAAACTTAAAACAGCTAATAAAGCAGCAACAAACTAAATGTATTTTACTGAACACAACTAGAGAGCGTCTGACCCAGCTGACATACATGCATTTTAATTCAATTTATAGCGCATTGCCTATTTTAGCATCACTATGCTGCAAACAGCTGCATTTTTCTTTAGAAATATGACAAGACAACAAATGCTGTTATCTTTATGTTATATAGTATTTCATAGCAGCCTGCCAGTCCTGGGCACTGCTTGAATTTCTTGTGCTGCAAGACCATGTAGGTGAATGCAGTGGGAGTTTTGCATCCATAACCTGTTTTTTATGCCCACACAAACACACTGTCCCTTAAATAAAGGCACCAAGTTAACTTTTCATAGGTTGTAAATGCCACATTAACCTCTATGACAAACCATTGCAAGTCATTGCTGCAAATTTAAAGCGCCATTTTACATGGAGACAAAAGCACATGGAATGATTTAAAGATAATACATTTGCAGATTAATGGATTTTGATGCACTTTAACTTACAATGTACTGTGTTTGCATTTTTTATGTAATCTAGAAGAAAAATAAAACATAGGACAGTATAAACAAGTGGCCATTTAATTTGAATTCACCAAAACACTCTTTAAATGAATTTATAAAGTATTGATGTGCCGTTTTTTCCTGTGGAAATAGCTAATGTCAGGTGAACTGGACTGAAATAAATCCAATCAGAAATGTAATGAGGGCAGAGAAACAAACATCTTGGTAGGTAACCTTTAAATTGATATTTTCTTTTGCTCCTGTCCATTTGTTATGCAGTTAAACCTACACACTCTTTGCTCTGGTTATCTAAAATGGCAAGACATTAACCACTGACCCTTGTCAATTATGGCCACCAGCTGCCTCTTCTCTAACTCCATTTTGTTTTCTGCATCTACAGCAATCATAGAGCAAACGTAGACTACAGTGGAAACTAAATGTCACACAAACACAACTAATCAGTGTTGTGATTCTAAAAGAACCAAAATTTTGTTGAAATTGCTCAGAAAGAATACGTAAAAATAAAAAAGGTAGCTGAACAAAGTGAGATGCGAATCGGCAAACAGCATGTGTCAGGTATATAAAACAGGATTCACTACAGGGAGTTCTCAGCACATGTTTTTCTGTGTGCTCTGTCTCACCTTTTCTTTTCTTCCCTGTATATCCTATTATTATGACAGCTCTAAGTTCTATGAAACATGGTATCACCAAGTTCCATCCACAGAATCTTTCTTGGAATCTGTTTTAATGTGCAGTTTCTGTCCTTGAGGTGCTCCGACCCACAGTCCACACACTCCTATGCACAGGGTCCACATGTTTATCCACAGCACTTCACACTGTGTCCTTTGTTTGCTCCTTGAGCATTCGGGTGCTCAGAACTGAGTGTTGTGTTTTTTAGTCCGTGAGTGAGGAGAAGACAAGTGCTGCTTTTGTTACGGAACTGTTGAGAACAAACCCCAAATGAAATTGCCAAACGATGAAATTTCCTAAATTTCTCAGTCCACAATCACCCTCTGCCTTCCATTATGCACCTACAAGCTGAAATTCCATTTCTCTGTAAGCCAACAAAGAATACATTGATGCACTAAACACCTTCAATAACATCCAACCACACGGTTACGGCACAGTTAACATGAAAGAGGCTGTAGCACAACACTGGACGCTTCCCTTTCCCCTCTCACATCTCTCCCCCACACTAATGAGCCCATTAGCAATTACACATTGGATCAGGCTTCTATGGCAACACAGCATGAGCGCAGCATTTGGTTTGGAAAGAACGACACCACATGCACTATCAGTGCTGCTCATTCACTTGTTTCAAAAATAATCTTTTGATATTGATTGAACATGTAAGTAAGTCTTGCTTTGTAATACATCAAATCTAAATTCTAAATCTTTGTCTTATTTGGATGACCAAGAATCTCCTCATACAGTCTCTCCCCTCACACCAAACATTTGTTTTAAGCACTGTTTGCTTTCCTGGCACATGTGCAGTCGGGTAGAGACAGAAATGGCTTCCTTCACAGGTTGCTTGAACTCACCTTAGGGGGAAAGTGAGGAGTTCTGGCTATCTGGACAGAGTTTGGAGTAGAACCAGTGCTCCCTCATTTTGGAAGAAACTAACTAAGTAGCTTAAGTATCTGATTAGAATGTACTCAGATAAGCAGCAGAACATAAAACTAAAGAGATGCGCCCTATGGTGTATATCATCTACCATGTAACCCATTACACCGACCAGCCACAACATTATGACCACTGACAGGTGAAGTGAATGACATTGATCATATTGGTACTATGTGGTGTTCTGCTTGGATTTTAACATCCGTGTTGATGAGACTTAGACACCCAAATAAACATTGTCCCAGAACAAACACACTCCCTCATGCAAATGGAAATCCCAAATGTCACTGGCCTACCCCTGCAGGAAAATGCACCCCACCACATGGCAACAACATCAACCAATCAGGAACATCTTGAGGAACATTACAATCACCCAAGATGTTGATTTGACCTCCAAACTTCCTAGACCCCATTCTGATCAAGCATCAACAGGATGCAGTGGAACAAGTTTGATTGACAGAGGCCCCACTGCACAAGCCAGAGTATGGATCCACTGCCAACGTCCTGGTGCCAGACCCAATAGGACACCCTGAGAGGTCCTCTGGTCCATGCCCAATGGTTCAGAGCATTTTTGATGACATCAGGAGGACCAACACAGTATTAGAAGAAGAAACCTTTATTTGTCACATTTTTACAGTATTATGAAATGTTGTTTTCACATATCCCAGTTGGGGTCAGAAGGGTTAAGGGCCTTGCTCAAGGGCCCAACAATGGCCGCATTGGGGTTTGATCCTCTGAGTATCAGTAGCCCAGAGACTTAACCCTTGCACCACCACTTCCCCGATTAGACAGGTGGTCATAATGTTATGCCTGATCGGTGTACAGTACAGGTACTCCCACCTTCCTCTTAAGTCGTTTTACCCAGCCTTTATTTGTTTTTTTCCCACCTACTGGCTTGTGCTTAAGATCATTATCACAGAGAAAGTCAAATAGTCAAATAGTTATGCAGACATCAGAAGACATATTTCATAGATCATATTTGGAAAAAAATCCACAAATTTTTTTTTCTGACAAAATACAACATAACACTTAAACACTGGAGACCGCTGTTCTCCTACAGACAGACAACGTTGGTTTCTTTTAACTGTGTTGCTCCCTACCCTAACCAAGTGGTTATTGCAACCATGATGATGAATGGCAACGAAGAAATGAGTCATGGCAGCAGATTTAAATAGCACTTGTCAAGAGTCATGAAGTGGTGAGGATTTTCATTGCAAGTTTCTGATGTGGGAGTTGTCAACAGAGAGTTCGTCTGTTTCATCCTGATCCTACACTGATTGCAAGGCCATAGGGGAAAATCAGTAAGTGCTCTTCACAGTCTAATCAGGACCAAGCATGGGTTTTGTCATACAACTCGCCTCAGTAGAGGTACAGCCTAATGAGTGAAGGAATTGTTTCAGCCTGCTGAAATCTGTTGATTACTTAAGTCTATCATCAGATGTGAGTGCTCTGTTGACTCATCTGCACTACTTTTGGCTGCCTGGTGGGGGGAATAATGACGACGATGATTCTGTTGCAGAATGGGGCCTCAGCAGCGACTTCAACGGAGGTGGCCCAGAGAATGTTTCTTTTCCACAGCACCTCCAGAGACATGTAACTGCCTGAGGAAGAGAAGGTGTTGCATGTTTTCTGAGTTAATCTGCTGATGTAATGTGTGCTATTAGTCATTTTTAAATGGAAGTTCAGGAGAAAGAATAATAATTAAAAACGTTTAATTAAGTCGACATTCAAATTCTTTGAATCGAGTTGCTACTGCCAAAATGAAAAGTGAAACTCGATTTTCAAATATTTTTCAGTGGTCTTCAAAGCATAAGCCCACCACATGCATTATGAAATCAAATTTAGAAAGGCACTGGAGTAGATGGCCTGCAGGTCTGAAATTGGTCAACGTCTGAATTATCCAGAGTATCGTGAATGTCTCAGTAACATTTTTAATGTGTAAAATGTAAGTTTTGTTCAGTTGTTCAGTCATGTTATTTAGATAAAAGTGAATCTTGAGGCCTAGATTTGTAAAAACCCTGGTGGAATGAAACCAAAACTGTATGCGTGGTTACATAGCCCAATTGTGCAAACTGGACCTTTCAAGGTAAGTGTAAAAATGTTGTTGGACAGAAGCTTGGTGAGGCATTGAGTATAGCTGCAGGGTTAGTTGGCAAACTAGCTGCAAACCAACACACTGGCCAACTGCGAACATGCTAGCATTAATTAGCTTTGTCTTTACTGGGACAACTAATAACAACTAAAAGGTGTTCTCAGAGGAAAGGACGATTTTAAATAAGGTATTTTACTTACTTTATATTTCTTAAATTCAGTTCTGTCTCAGCCTGATCCCAATTTAAGATCTGTTGTCTCACTGCACTGATCTTTATTTGTCTGTTCATTTATTTTTCTTGACTTGACAACCGTTCCTCCAATCAGCTTCAAATTTGCAGAGGAGCTAACTTTACGAATGGCATTATTCATAAGTTTGTAAGGTAGCTCTTTTATTTGCTTTCTAGGTAATTTTCTTGCTGTTTGCACAGTGTGGCAGTAGTTTGCACTATTGCATGACAACAAGACAGTTCCAGGCTCAAACCTGCTGCTTCCTGATCCTGTGTGGGTTTTCTCCAGGTGCTCTGGCTTCTTCCCACAGTACAATTGGCCAAAGGTGTGGGCATGAATGACGGTCTCTCTATCTGCCTGTTTGTTGCTCTATGTTGTTAAAGATAAAACTCTTCTGGCATTATGGTGGTGAAAGTTGGAGGAACACCGCAGACTCCAACTGGTGTTTGCCTTGAATATAACAGCGTCTTAGATAACAGCATGGTTGAAAATGAATTGCTACTGCCACCACATGCATAATGAAACTGAATTAAAAAATGCACTGGACTGATGGCCTGCATTTGAATTATGGAAACAGGCCTATAAGGTTCTTATAGAAGTTTTTTTTTGGTGCTAAAAGCTTGGAGAGTACTAGTACTTGGAGAGAAACTACTGTAACTAACCAGCTACAGCACTTTGCTACTAAACTGGGAACTCAGGTGACAAACTTTCCTTTACTCCTTCAGGCAAATCCATTGATTGCAGCGATCTGATCGATATAAATATGACTTTTGAATTAAACAATGTCCACTGGTTTTAATTTCAATTTGAATGTATGAGTTTTAGGTCATTATCGTCAGGCCCAGACCTTCACAATTTAAATAGTTTAATCTTTTCCGTCTTTCAGTCGAATGGAAAGCAACCTTGGGGAAACAAAGACAAGCGAAGCCTTTTGAAAACGTTATTTAAATCGTTTGCAGATTACAAGATCCTTAACTAAAAGCAGTCCAGTCAGTAAGGCACAGCGAGGGAAATCCCAGTCAGCTTCAAGGATCTTTCAGAAAGTCAAATCCCTTTAAAAATAAAACTGTGTATTGTATGTTGGTACTTAAGAAGATGAAGGTGTCATCCAACTGTCACTATGGAGACATCATCACCTGTCGTTCACTGCCAGGAAAAGACATAACACTACATTAACAGGAGGTAAGATCCAGCCTGCACAGAAATTGCATCAGCTGGACTAAATAGGAGTCCCAAAACGAATACTAGATCCCTGCACAGACCAACGAGCAGAGGTGTTACTAACATCTTCAAGCTTGTGCTATAGCAAGCTGTAGTTCCCACCTGCATTAAGTCAGCCAGGTCTCTAAAATCATACTCTTTGCTTTGTGTTGTAAAGGATGCGCCCTTTTGTAAACTGACACTTGATGACAGCAGTGGTGGTAAACATCGGCACAAATGTCCTATTTGAACATAATTCGTTGGAATACTGAGCAGCTTCAATGCCCTCAACCAAAACAGCTCCAACGTGTCGAGGCAAAGACACATCTTTTAAGTCCTTTAAATTTGAGTTGGTGACGCTGTGGATCAGACCTGTTCCAGTACCTCCCCCAAAGAACCAGTTTGTGGTTTGTCCCTCCTCAAACCACTACCAGTAGGTACTCACCACTGCCGACCGAAAGCCCCCCACAAGGCTCCCAGTCCCATACATACATACCATTCGACTTCTGAATGGTAAAAAAGTCAAAATGAAGGTTTTGGAGTGGCCTCGTCTAAGTCTGGACTTGAATCCGACTGAAAGGCTGTGGCATGACCTTAAAAAGGCCGTTCATGCTCGAAAACCCTCCAGTGTTGCTGAATTAAAACAATTCTGCAAAGAAGAGTGGACCAAAATATCTCCACAGAGATGTGAAAGACTCATTGCCAGTTATAGGAAACGCTTGATTTCAGTTGTTGCTGCTGAG